>JAZGTJ010002230.1:0-44301 GCA_036877575.1 Botia almorhae | reverse complement strand
CAAACAAACATTCCTCCTGTTACTCAAACAAACATTCCTCCTGTTACACAAACAAACATTCCTCCTGTTACGCAAACAAACATTCCTCCTGTTACACAAACATTCCTCCTGTTACACAAACAAACATTCCTCCTGTTACACAAACAAACATTCCTCCTGTTACACAAACAAACATTCCTCCTGTTACACAAACAAACATTTCTCCTGTTACACAAACAAACATTCCTCCTGTTACACAAACAAACATTCCTCCTGTTACACAAACAAACATTCCTCCTGCATCGCTCACATTTCTGCACATTCACAGGTCAGGCCGGGGTCTGAACACTGTCTGCAGTGAGGACGAACGGCTTTCATTTCAACAGCTAAAAGTCATTTTTAGAGTTGATCTGGCTAATGTATTATAATAATGATATACATTAAACTCTCACTCAGAACACAACACTTTCCACAGCTGATGTTTGTGTGTCTAATTTTAAAAGCAGTTGTATATATTGTATACTACTGTATGAATATATGTAGTATATATTGTATATGCTACTGTATGTATTATTTGCCATCTGTGTGGCATGCAGAGCAAATACATGACAGATTTCTGAGAGATATGCAATGTGCAGATATATTTGTTTTGACACATACTTGTGTATGAGGCAGATTAGAGATGAATGAATAAAACATTACGCTCATATCTGGATACACTATATAACAGTCATTGGAAAAGTACAAAAATAAAACCTTGCTAAGACTGTCATTTAAAATAACCCATCCTCACATCCTCTGAAAATCACATAAGAAAGCAATTTTACTCCTGTGAGTCCACTTACACATTAAAAGCTTCTTTTATGATGACTGTCTCTCGTCTCTTCAGGAGAACAATGACAGTAAAGAAAGTAAATGACAGACATACTGTGAAGAAGCTCAACCAGTACACAGTATTCAGCCCATACAAATTCACTTTATATTGAAACATGAATAATTTACTGTCAGATTTGTATTCTTGATCTGTAATAAGTTTGTTGAAATCCAATCCTGGATCCACATGCAATATGCAAAAGACCCCTCGGGTACATAATGACATTTTATCTACATTTCATTAAATATTACTTTAAACCTTTTTTACAGTAAGACATTATTCTATAATTCTTCTCAGAAATGCCATCTAGCAGTAAATGGTGTCATTAGAAGAGCAGAACCCGTCAGAACCGTCTCTGACTGTCTCTTATATCTACACACTTTGGTTCACTGTATCCTCTTCTCTCATAACACAAGCTGTAATTGTGACACTGTTGTATTTGGCTGTCTGTGTTAGTATGGTGAGTGTGATAAGGGTAAATAAACACATCAAGGGTAAATAAAGGAGAAAGTGGTGACAACAGCTCACAATCTGTCTGCTCTTTCCTCAGCAGTCACCTGACGATAACTGATGCATATCTCCCGCCTGCCTTTAGCTGCAGTCAGGGGGAAATGCAGGGTGCCAGGCCCCTCAATAAAGCATGATGCCTCACATACCACTTTGCCTCCATCTGAAGGGACCCCAGTGCTGCCCCTGAAGACAAGATGGGGCCTTGTGTTCCTCAGGTGCTAAATGTCATCAGCTCTGCCCTGACAGGGTGCGTCCACTCCTCTCCTGTCTTGTGACATTAACCCTTAAGTGTGGTTTAGTTCTTGTGTAAAAGTGATCCAGACTTTCACCTGATGTGAGAAACTCTCACAACATTGAGTTCAGGTCTCTGAGGTGATGCCTGAGCACGTCAGGGCCGAGAAAGATCAAATAAACAATATTAATAAAATAAATCATATGACATGAATATATATTTATGTTAATGTTTTCATGAAATATATATGAGGACTTTTTTAACCTTTAAAACTAAACAAACTCAAATAAACTTGATACTGTGTTGAGTGTCCAAAGTACAGTCTGGGTTATAAATCATGAGCCGGGGACAGTTGTTTTAAATATATAAAGCCTGCTGGAAAATCTGCTTGTTCAAAGGTTAATCTTTCAGTGGAGAAGAGAACTGCACACATGCAGGCAGAGATTTAGATCTTTGAGTGTGTGTGTTTAAATGACCATACATGTGTGTTTAAATGACCATACATGTGTGTTTAAATGACCTCTCTACTGTGTGTTTTCTACATCCTGTAGTAGTTTCTCTTAGTGGATGTGTTGAGCGATAGCACACAGTTTTTTGTAATGTTGGGAGATGTTCTGTCATTCCAGGGTGTGTTGTTTAATAAATCAAAACTCTGCAGTGAGCTGTGTTGCCTCTGCTGTGTTGCCTCTGCTGTGCAGCCTCTGCTGTGCAGCTCAGAACGTAAACAACATGTTGCTGCATCTGAATTTTGTCATAGACGGATGAGACAGCAGCTCAGCTGTGGATGAATGCCTGTGCTAGACAGCTTTATGACTTTTACCTTCAGCCCACCTTACTTTCCCCACTGTCCTCTGCATGCTGCCTCTCCAGTACCTCTTACAGTATCATGAACAGTGTCTGCATGCAGCCTCTCCAGTACCTCTTACAGTATCATGAACAGTGTCTGCATGCAGCCTCTCCAGTACCTCTTACAGTATCATGAACAGTGTCTGCATGCAGCCTCTCCAGTACCTCTTACAGTATTATGAACAGTGTCTGCATGCAGCCTCTCCAGTACCTCTTACAGTATCATAAACAATGTCTGTAGTACTTTTATAAGGTAAAATAAATCATGAAAACCTTCCCAACTCTACACTCCAGTAAACTTGCAATTCTGGAACAATCTGAGAAAAACTGGCCCACACTGTCTCTGCCCCTCCTCTCCTGCTTGATTAATTAATGTGCCTTGTTTCATCAATACATCAAGCTTAATTAATTCCTTTGTCATTACTGTAATTAAAGCAGATGAGAACACGTGACTGGCTAATCAGCTATTGAATCTGGCAGTTGTTTGTGGGGAAAATTAATTATTCTTCATATGTCATACATTAACAGCAGGCTGGAAATTAACCAACATATTGTGAGCAGCGGCCTGTGGCTGACCTTCATTTCAGCAATGTGAACAAACGCACAGACCTGCAGATAACACAAGAGTTTGTGTGGAGTGAAGACACAAACACAGATTTTGGGGCCTTCATTGTGCATCACATTATATTCAAGACATTATACATGTAGGGCAACAGTTTTGCATTTTAATATTTATATATTTTTTTATATTATATATTATAAAGAAAAAGAAAACCAAAAACTATTTATTCCTTTTGTCTGGTAATTGCCATGGCAACCGTACACACAAAAGCAATTTCGATTCGTGGAAGCGCAGCTGCCTAAACAAGTGCTTTGACATTGAGCAGAAAGAGCTGCGTTTGTATACACAGTTTGTTTAAAGACTCGTCCAGACAGTGGAAGCTCTCAAGGTCTCTGTTTGTTCTGAGATTCCATGTGGGAACAACAACACAAGAACAAAAAGAAAACATTTCGTATCGTTTATGCTTGCTAAATAATTCAGTCTTATTTGGTGTCCTCATGAGCCCACACTTACAGCAGACCAGTGAGAATACTTCCCTGAAAATGACGCTGCTTCTGCTCGGTTTACTCACCGTCTTATTGGTGATTCAATTTTTGCTGTTATATCCGGAGATGCTGTTCTTTATGACAGTGTACACTGTCTGTTTTATTAAGTTGTTTGCTACTGTACATTGTTGTTATGTACCGTGATGTTTAATTCAGTTATGTTAACATTTACTTGACGTTATTATAACATTTTGACATTGTTTCATACTACATTCTTTCAAATAGTATTTCACATAAAGAAATAGTAGGGAGTATATACTATGCAGTATGTAGTGAGCAGTACGCCAGAGTTTCACTCTGAACACAGCTCATGTCTGCAGCTCATGAAGGACAGTCTGTGTGGACTTTGTAAGGTGCTTTTCTCTTGCCTATCTGAAGCCAGATTCACAGTGAAACCCTGTCATTCTGCATCTCTGAGCCAACACAATGACAGCATGTGTGTGTGCATGTGGCGTATCAGCGCACCGTCGCTTGGGAGTCGCATTACATTTCTGTTGGTGGAGTGAACACGTCTCTCTGAACATTCAGTGAGTGACATTTCTGCCTTTCACAATCATGTTTCTTTGTAAGTGAAGTGTAATTTCTAAATACTCACTAGCACCAAGACAAACAAACATGTAGAGAACAGTGTTGTGTGTAGAGAACAGTGTTGTGTGTAGAACAGTGTTGTGTGTAGAGAACAGTGTTGTGTGTAGAGAACAGTGTTGTGTGTAGAACAGTGTTGTGTGTAGAGAACAGTGTTGTGTGTAGAGAACAGTCTTGTGTGTAGAGAACAGTGTTGTGTGTAGAACAGTGTTGTGTGTAGAGAACAGTGTTGTGTGTAGAACAGTGTTGTGTGTAGAGAACAGTGTTGTGTGTAGAGAACAGTCTTGTGTGTAGAGAACAGTGTTGTGTGTAGAACAGTGTTGTGTGTAGAGAACAGTGTTGTGTGTAGAACAGTGTTGTGTGTAGAGAACAGTGTTGTGTGTAGAGAACAGTGTTGTGTGTAGAACAGTGTTGTGTGTAGAGAACAGTGTTGTGTGTAGAGAACAGTGTTGTGTGTAGAACAGTGTTGTGTGTAGAGAACAGTGTTGTGTGTAGAAAACAGTGTTGTGTGTAGAGAATAGTGTTGTGTCCTTCCATTATTCGCTGTGGGTGGCACAGATCTGTTTGTTTTCTTGTAAGACTGAAAGTGATTGTTTTGGCATCATATTAGAGATGTGTTCAAGTCATGAATTGTAATTTTATTGTATTTTTGTAAAGTATCAAAACTTAGAAAAAGCAAAAGCACATGAGACTATAAAGAGCTGAAGAAATATGAAATGAAAGATTATAAACTTCCTTTATAAGTGGAGCTGACAGCAGGTGGTGGTAATAAGAGGCAGTTTACTGTATTTCTACCTGCACACAGCAGATGTCTGTCTGTTACACCAGGTTTAAAGGACGAATCCCGCTGTGTTTGGGATACCACAGACATTTTTGCTTTTTCATTCTGTTTCCCAGAAATGTACTCATCATCTTTTTGTTGCTGATACTGTACCTGATAATGTTGAAATATTCCTGCTCAGCTTTTTGGATGGACTGTGAATTTGGTGAAGCTGATGTTTCATTGTTACCTTTTTTTTCAAACTAAATTAAATATGGATAGTTTTTCTGAGGTCTGTTTAATTTATATGCTGACATGTTTTTGGACTTGAGGCACAAAAGTGCATAAGTGAAACACAATAAAATGTTGTTGAGGAGTCATATATTTTACTTTTGACTTTATGTTGCACCTTATCCTGCTAAAGAAGTGAGAGCCAGAATATTACTATTATATATGAAACCACATTCTTTCCAATCTGGATCGTGAGATGGTCTTTAGCATTAGAAAAGCCTTATGCATTTTGTGGAATAAAAAATCCTGAATTAATGCTCCAGGCGTATTATTTCTGAAGTGCCCAATCTCATGCAAGTAAATGTAGAATAGCTGGGACATTGTGTCTGTATTACTGACTCGTTTTATGAGCTGTCTGCATCTTCACAGTCAGAGGAACCCTTTGCTGAACCCTCTGTGTGGTTTTATCCTCAGCACAGCACAGTTTATGTTGCTGCGTTTGTTTGTTTGTTTGTTTTGTGAGTAATCCAGCTTCATATTCATTCAGGAATCAGAAGCATTTCTCATGTCTCAGTTGTGTCTTCTAGACGTCATTACAGTTAAATGAAAAGAAGCTTAAGTCTCTTTTCTTCTAAGATGTTTCGCCTGAGACATTTTAACAGTTTAACAGTTTCTCCAGCTAAACTAATTTTTCAGTATGAGCGCAAACATTTCTTATCCAGTTTCCTCAAGACTTATTTATCTGAGCTGTGCTATCCACATTCATTTTTTTTAGCGCTGTACTCTCACTGTGTTGTATGTCAACAACTGACTGATTTCTTTCTGAACTTTTAGGAGACATATCTGGGATAAAGTGAATTTCTAAAACAAGAACTTCCTTAAGTCTCTTTTTAAGTCTCAGTTTGTGAACCGTTTGTTTGTCTGGGATTGAAGGATGGTGGATACAGGTTCCAGGTTATCTGCTGTTATAGATTGAAGGAACAGCTGTTGATGGAACAGCTTGTGTTTGGCTCTTCTCTCGCTAGTGTACAGATGTGCACACAGGCTGACGTTGAGAGTGAAGCTACCAACTGTCCCGTCTCAGAGCAGTTTTTGTTTTGGTAGGAACAGGGGAGGGGAGAGACCACACCACACTTTAACACCCATGAAAGCGAGCAGATCACCAGATGACCATCTCTGTTCCCTGCAGGCTGAAGAACGTGTCTGTCAGGGAGGGCTCATAAACAATTCTTTTTTTAAGCAGTCTTTCTGTCTTTTGGCCCTTGGTGTAAATTTTTCAACATCCCTAAAACAAGATTAATTTACATGAGAAGCAAAATGGTATAAGAGATATTTTTGGAGAATATGTGGTGAAGCTTGTTTTTCTGACACCACTAGGAAATTGTTTCTTGTGTAAAGTGTATTGTAGTTTAGAGAGGTATGTTTTTATAAGGTAAAAAAGTGGGGTAAACCCCACCCCTACTGTTCTTTTGTTTATGAGATAAATTTATGTTGTTTCAAGATGTTGATAATTAGCAATAATTAGCTTAGTGTTGCTCATGGCCTCAGAAATACTGAATTTATTAAAGGAACTGACACACAGTCTGGTGTTGTATCATTGAGTGATCTGTCTGGGGTTTTGGGTCCTGCATGTTTCACAGGAAAATCACAGATCTCTCAAACAATCTGGATTATTTAGGGGCGCTTCTGTTAATTTTAAGACGTCACATATTTGGCAAACACGAGTGAATCCTCACGCTTTTGCCATTTGTTTTAGTGACACTCTCCTGAGAACAAACAGTGTGTGCCAAGATTCTCGAGGCATTATTATTTATATCAAAATGTGGCGCCCAGATTCCTGAGTCATGTTCTCTGTGTTTCTGTCCCTCTGGAGTCCTGCTTCGTCCACAGTAACTGAAACTTCAGAGAGACAGTATTCACATTTCCTCCTTTACCTCGTACAGTAAAACAGGAAGTAGCACAAACCCCACTTTTCTCAGACTAATAGATTAGTGTGTTAAGTTAAGAGTTAGTTTAGAAACAGAAGACGGGTGAGGGAGGAGCCATTGAAATGCTGCATTAGTGTTGCACTGAAATTGTAAATGTGTGTTTCACTGGGGTAAACTGTGAAAATCTATATGTACCATTTGAACATCTATGAAGAGCAGGGAATGCCAGTACACACTGATACACACAGTGTTTTTCTGTTTACATAAAAAATCACCCTTAGTAATTACATTCATAACCTATCACCAAAACCTCATCTGCCTACAACAGCAGTCCACCACTAACAGGATAATAAACAACAGCGTAAACTCAAGTACATTCACACTGGTGTCAGTCTGATTCCAGTGATGGTGTTTATTCCATTAAACGTGTGTGAACACACAGATGTGTCAGTATGCTGGACACAGCGGGATCACTCCTGGAGTTTGTGGATATGACACACAGATTTTATATGTGACTCAATATTTACTGTAAGCAATACAACACAAGCAGGAGCTACATTGTGCTGAATATCATTCAGAAAAAAATATAGCTGTGTAATTTTATGTACCACTGTTGTTAATATTGCCCTTGCACAACCAATAATCATACATGATTAAAATCATGTCAGTGTTAATTTCAGTTTTAATCCAGGTACAAGAGTTGGTCTGTTTGTTTCTCTCTTTTCTGGATTTGAATGTATGTTGTGACCTTGGAAACTGTTTTAGTTTAACCTTAATTTCCACTGCGGTTCTCTTTGCTGTTATTTTCTGCTGTGTTTGCCCTCAGGAGGGCCAAAAACGATGAGAACAGAAGCTGTTTTCTCCTCATCAGAATAACAATGTTGTCTTTCTCTTGACGCTTCACCTGTAGTTTGTCAGAGGTTGTGTCTGAAACCGGCGTACACAGAACTAGTTAAAGTGATTTAAAGTCTTTATCAGCTACCAAAGAACACTCGGCATCAATACTGCAGCAAAGACTGGACTGTAATAAAAGAGGCTATGTGATTCTGTCATACTGGCATCCGTTTAAAAAGTGAGATAAGACAGCTAAATCTGACTTACCGTTCCACACATCACAAAAACATCCCAGTTCTTTACTCAGCTTAAATTGTGAGGATTCTCTCTTCTACAAACAGCGTCTTCTGCTGTGATTGTTGACGCTTCATTAGCATATGGCACAGAAACACAAGTCTCGTTGAGTTGGCTTTCTGTACAGAAAGACATTCAAATGGGCTCAAAGCACAAAGCTTCACTCAATGGGAATTGATGGGAATTGGTGTTTAGTGATTCCTTGGCACACGTCTGTTCGCTGCCTCCTGCTTTTTGTCTTGCTGAAAGAGGAACAGACTGACATTCTGTAGCGTGTTTGCATTATAATTTATCCTGCTAAACTGCATTTGTTAGCATCTCACTGGCACGTGTAAATAATTATTCGTGCCCATATTTCATTTCATAGAAGCACAAAAGCTTTTTGTTTGTGTGAACTGGGGAGATGTCAAGCTGTTTGTGTACCTGAATCACTGCTTTTTCAGGAGTGAAATTGTGCCCATCAGGATTAAAGGACATTCTGAGTTCACGTCTGTATAGTGCACAGAACTGGATCATGAGTGGCAGACGGGACACAGCATTGATATTTAAATGTAAATTTTAAAGAGCACAATTACAGTTGATTGAAACTAAAAATGATGAGCTAACCGCTGAAAGTGTTTAATATCACAATACAAAACCATTTTAGTGTGAATTAGCCGTAAGCATGTTATGATTCGCACAGTTATTTCCAGAAACATGAAATTAAAATGATCCATGCAATCAATGCTTAAAATGTCAAATTAAACATGGTATTGTTTATATGCAAACTGAATCATTATTTTTCATTAATTTTGGCAATTTAATATAGAAATGACGGTGAAATGATGATGAATTTTCTCTGAATTGCAGGTCAGTAAATTTCTCTTCCTGTTCTTTTAAACTAATTGAAAGAAGCGCTTTCTTAAAATCAGAATTTAGCCCAGTCCGTCCTCGTGCTGTTTTTATCAATGATTGGTCAGGAGGTCTGCATACTAATGAGCTTTGATGTTTAAATCAGCTGTCAGATCATGGTTTGGACTCACGGGCTCACGAGGGGTTCGGCAGCCCGTCTCCAAACTCTGTGTTGTCAGAGACCAATTAACACCTGCCTCTAACTAATTGCCCGGTGCTCTGCACGCTGCAAAAATGCTTAGCAGATAATTAACGATATAAAACAGGCGCCGGTGAGAGCAGCTATGCAACGCCTGCATGTGTACAAGTTCAGTGCATCAACTGAGCAGCTGCTGCCCGGTCAGAACCCCCAGCGTGCTGAGAAGAGACAGGATGAAACCTACTGAGCTGGTTTTCAGCTTCTGTTGTGGATTCCTTCACATGTTAATTCAGCACAGCTCTCCCATGAGGGCGTCTGAAAGTTCAGAACTCTTCATGATACAGATGTTCACAAGGGTCAGATGAGTGGGATAGTTTGTATTTTTCTTTGCTGGAAAGATCCAGAATCATGTTGTACTTTTCCTTGGTGAGTAGTATTTACTTAAAGTGTTTATTAAACATATACAATTGTTTAATTGTATATGTGTATTATTGTACATACACATATACAAATGAGTTTAGTTATGATTGACTCACGTGTGCGTCTGGTGTTCAGCTGAGCAGTTGTCTGGTGGTATGTCAGCAGATCTGATTTCGTCTGATACATGATGAATGTTAAGGTGGACTGAAGGGGAAGTTTTTGGAAGGTGTAACACAACTCTTCTGGGCTTAATGTTAAACTGTCTGGGCCTTCTAGATCATTAACCCACAGCTCTGTCTATGTGACAGACATTTATATCTGTTGACAGATGATCTACACATGCCGGAGATGAAGAACCTGACCCAGCCATCGACGAATCCATCACAATCATCTTCACAAGCACAGCTGAAGGTAGTTCTGTTATAAGAAATAACATGTGGTCAGTTTCATTTTTGGGTGCACTGTCCCTTTAATTTATTGACAGCCCTTCTTTTGACATGCTGTGTTTGCAAACATTTCTGATCTCAAGGTGTTTTCTATATCAGTTAATGTCACACGTTCTGTTCATTGACATGATTGTTGCATCATTATTCAGGAATACAGTGTTGTGTGATTTCAGCTGAGGTCTTGTGACCCACAATGTGGTGCCTCCATCGATTTCTGTCATTGTGAGCGTTTATGACGGCTCTTCAAAACTCTGTGTTTAAATTGATTGTGTAGAAGACATGTCAGCAGGCAGTTTCTGATCCCTGTTTTCATATAGCAGATTTCTCTCCACAGAAAATATGTCAGTCCCAAAATTACAGATCAAAAGTGTTTAAATCTGAGGATTAAAATCTAAATGACGATATGAAGATAAAGGTTGTTTATCCCAAACGATGTGTAATGATGTTTGGTGTTTACTGAGAGATTTTCTTTGTTCTAATTAACCTCAGAAATAAATATGAGCGTTCAGAGCGAGTGAATAGTTTTATGAGTAGAATTCTTTCCACCAGTATGAACAGTAAATGGGACTGAGACTTGATTTTCTTTATTCAAAAATTTAAACATGCATCACATTTGTTTCTGTATGTGCAGATGCTGTTTACAGTAGAATAATGATTATTAGAGAAATGCTGTAATTAAACTCACAAACACAAAGGAATGGATTCTATTATATGCACTACTGCTGTTTGTTTCCTTGTTAAATGGCAGAAATTTGTTAATCAAGATAAAGAGCACGTATTGTGTTCGACCAGCGTATCACTAAAGCTTCCTCTGGTCCAGAACTGGTCCCCTGAAGCTTCCTCTGGTCCAGAACTGGTCCCTGAAACTTCCTCTGGTCCGAAACTGGACCACTAAAGCTTCCTCTGGTCCAGAACTGGTCCACTGAAGCTTCCTCTGGTCCAGAACTGGTCCACTGAAGCTTCCTCTGGTCCAGAACTGGTCCACTGAAGCTTCCTCTGGTCCAGAACTGGTCCACTGAAGCTTCCTTAGAACTGGTCCACGATTCCAGAGCCAGATGATGACATAACAAATGACATCAGTGTTTATGAATGTCTTAAAAACAAAGTAATCAACTAATCTTTGACATTTCACTCCAGGTTTCAAACCCAACCAGACGCTGTGAGTGAATGTTTTTCAGCTGTGAGCTGTCGTTTGGTCACTTACAGTATCTACTGTAGTTGCAAGGACTATTATTAAATGACGGTCATAATCTTTTATGTCTGAATAACGAATGTTTTCTTAAAGTTTTTTAATTTCTAGAGCATTGATTGGATTTTTTTTACTTGCTGTTTGTGAGTCATTTTTTTTTACTGTTATGAATCAGTTGGAGCTGTAGCTTGCTGACATCATGGGTAAGTTAAGCCTTTTAGGTGCGATTATGTAAATTTCATTTCTGGTTGTAGATCATGTAGTGATATGTTACTGCTTCTCCCTATGGGGTCTTAAGCATCTAATGAGAGAGAAACCCTTATCTAAAGTTTCCCTGAATCTCATTATTGCTAAAGCAACCTTTTATCAGACGCTTTTATCGAAGTTCAGATACTGGCTAATGCGCTATTTTCATTACCGATACATTTCATTAGTGACTATGGATTGCTGGTGTACAGCAGATAATGGATGAGGACACAGACTGTGTTCTGGCTCAACATGGTTTGGAAATGTTAAGGAACCGTGTTGAACCAGATATCTGGTGTCAGAACCATACAGTGGTCAGATGTCAGGACACATGAAAGTGTAAATTTAGACCCTTTAGGAAAAAAAGCAGGTTCTGTTCTTCTGAATCAGAGTTCAGACTGCTGCTGTTTATCTGTGGATGTGACCAGCATGTCTGCTGAGCAAGTGTATGTTGTGCTGGTGAGTCTGATGGAACCTGATGAAGGTTCAGGGCAGTTTGTTATGATTCATGTCTTGAGGTTAAGATTAGTAATTAATGAAAAAAATCATTCTTGCAGGAGTATTTTATCAGGCACTTTTAAACATTGATTCGGAGCTTTAGTGAGCTGTTGAGTTTTTTGAGCTTTGAAATCATACATTGTAATGTACTTCTGAAAGTTGACAGAATCCTGTAGCTGTGTAGTTTATTATTACTCTGAAGAATTTTCCACAGCCCTCACACACACGCTCCTCACTTCCTCAGCTGGCTGCTTCAAATCACCCCGAATGACAGATGGCCGCGCGCTACCCGTGTGCTTACATTATCAGGGGAGAAGACTTTGGCATTTACGCTCTTCTTCAGAGTCCCACGTCACACTTTGTCCAGCAGACATTAGCAGGGTTTGTAAATGGAGAGCATGAGGGTGTCTGGCTGCCTCCTGGAGCAGCACAGAGTGGCAGGGCAGGAAACTGAGGGAAGTGCTCGTGATGAGCCAGCACAGACTGCAAACACCTGCTGCAGTTTCGTTCTCTCTGTTCTCATGTCAGGTCATGGGGTTATAATAGGGTTTGAGTTCGCTTTTGCTCACCCCATCTGTATAACAGAATTAAAAGTGCATTAGTCCTGACTTTGTAACAAGAAGGAAAAATAAAGTGAATCAGACCGATTTCCACCACATTATAACACTATTTTAGCCAATCAGCAATAGGGGGCGTGTCCACCGGCTATTAGTCATTGTTGCATAGTGTTTATTTTAAGGGTAAAGCAGTTTCTTAAACGTCACTTACTGTAACTTTAAGGCTGTAAAGTACATTCTTAAGAATTACAGCACAATCAGCTGCAACATAGTTTAACACAAGTGTGACTGACCCCCTGATAGTTATCTCATTTCTGCAGCTATATATAAACTGTGATCTGTTTGTAACATTAATATAAACATGAGCATCTAATGCTTCACAAATGCTTCACAAATAAAAGTACATGCAGGTGGTACTAGCAGTTTCAAGGCTCTCATATTCTTTTGCTTGTGACTTCACTGTTGTGCCTGTTGTAGCCCACATTTTATGCAACACGCAAAGCATAAGCGAGGCTGCATTTATTGATCATTTGCATCTCTGGCCATCTCAAGGTTGAGATCTTTTGCTTTATAAGGTACCGGTTTATTAGAAAACTGCACATGAGTCTTAACACACTTCTGTTCATCTGGTGGCTGTTTTGTGTATGCATGACTCAAGGAAGGTCGTTTAAAATCAGTGACATCTCCAGATAAGAGGCACAATGAAGGGAAGTTAGCATAATAAAGTAAGTGACTGCTAGCCAGATGTTCAAGGACGCCTCATATCTGCACCGTTGAGACGCGGTCTGTGTAGACCTTCATTAAGATGAATGCAGTGCAGATTACTGGAATGAATGCGACAGGCGAGTGAGATGAGGAGACACGATCTCAGTCACGTATCCAAGATGACGTCCCACAGCACATAGACGTGACATCACTTTATCCACTTTAAATGTCATTGAGCAAAAATATTATAATACAGTAATAACATTATTTACAAAATATAATCCTCCCTATTATGAGGTGCGTAAGCATTGAAGGGGAGCAGTATTCCTGTTTATTTGTTTATTCCTGTTATAAATTGTGAACCTGAGAACTGTGGATTTTCATACAACAATTAAGTGTCAACAGTCTCATGTTACTCTCTTGAGATTGTGTGTATAGAACCCGTGACTGCAGAACCCGTGACTGCAGAACCACTTGCAGGAGCAGGCGATGTTTACTGTTGTGTCCTCTTGAAGTGTCTGATGTGTTCTCTCACCTGAAGTCTGATGCTGCCGTATTGAATCTAGGAGAGAAAGAGATTTTCATTTGTTGTTCTATTTGATGACTTCAGAAGAGATGAAATATTGTCACATGATCGACTGTATAGTACAGTAGTAGTCAAGTATGATAGTCAAAGTTTTTTAGCTTTGGGGTGTGACATCTGTTCCTCATTATATGGAAAGATTATTATATTTTAAGCACCTTTTGCTCTGTGTTGACTGATTCTTATACATCAACAGTTGCATTTTGCTACTGCAAGCAGTAGTTAATGCAAGTAGTTAATGGAAGCAGGTGTGCTGTAATTATCACGTGTATAACTGCTGTTTTGATTCTGAGACAGAATCAGTATTTGATGCTATGGAAGGTCTTGTGCTGCTTCTGATTAATCTCACTGTGTTCAGACACCAGTTAGCCTGTAAGTTAGAGCTGCAGTATTCATATCTCATGTTATAATATGCATAATATAGACTTTTCTCTTCTCAATTACAGGAAGAGACGTTTCTCCTTCATTTAAATGATTTCAGCTGTTTTCATATAATCACTTTTACTGATCGTAGAACAGAAGAGAATGTTCTAATGCACGAGTGAACCTGTTTTTATTGTGTTTATGGCAAATGTGCTCATTGGAGCTAAATGCTGGTAAAGCATCTTGTGAAGAAGCCTCATTAAATCTCAGAACTCTGCACAGAACTGCAGAGAACTGAGAACAAAGAACTGAGAACAAAGAACGGCAGAGTTCTAATGGATAAAGGAAGTTCAGATCCCACAGTTACAGGAATATTTTGGCAGAAAATGAAATTCTCTGTTGGTTCGATGTGGTTTTATTATTGAATTGTTGAATTACAGAAGTGCTAAAAAGAAAACAAAGATGTTTTGTGTGTAAAAGAGAAAATGACTTTAGACAGAGTGATTAAATGGAAATCTTTGATGCACCTTCAAAATCTTATTCTTCATTAAGTCAACATTCTGGTTTAAAATCTTACCTTTAGTTTCTGTTTTAGTTTTCTATTGTTTAGTTATCTATTTCGTTATCTATTTTTTATTTTTTAATTAGCTTATGATGTTGGTAGTGTCTCGAACTATTTTTCAGGAATGAGTAGCTTGGCTGTAGCTTAACATCAGTAATATAACAGTAGTTTGACAGTGTACGCAGTTGTATGTGACATCAGTGTGTCAGGAAATTAGCTAGTGTAATTTTCACTTAGCGAGTTGTGTGTTATCTCACCTGCTTCTGTCTGTAGACTCTGTTCTGAACAGATGATAAATGCTCATCTACTGAACAGCCGGGATTTACAGTGGCAAATTATCAAATGAAATGAAAGTTCATTTGTACACTTGAAGTTGTCTGCAGGAATGATTGTTTCTCAAATCACTGTGTTAGGAGATACAATGTAGCATTTCAATGGGCTATTAAAATATTTGGTGTAAATGATGGACATTTCTAATAGTGAATGTGGATGTGCAAGAGGGTGTATTTATCTAGTCATCTGATCATTAAGCAAAAGCCTGGTGTGTTTAGGCACGTTTCTGCTTCAGATCACCTCAGATCAGTTCTGCTGATGGAGAAAAAAACCTCAGAATTCTGCCGGTGAAATGGCAGGTTAAGCTTCTAACAATCTACATGTTTGTTTGTTCAAACAGTGTCTGAATTCTGGCTGTAAATGAGCGAAACAGAAGAAACTTTCCTCCTCTCTCTTCAGAATTAGATCGGCAGACAGACACGGAGGCCAGCAGTCATCTGAGCATCTGAGATGTGTTAGCAGGCTGGTGTAAGGGCTTTAACCTTCTCACAGCGCTGGCACCTCTTTCCTGTCTTCTCCGCTCAGAGCTGCTTTGCGCTGTTGACGACCGTTTTTCATAAAACGTAATTTATGGGAAACGGGAATAAAATAGCAAAAGGGAATAAAAGTTAATGGGCAGAGAATTTGAGAATTGTAAGTCTCTGGTGAGAGCTGAAATGTCAGCTGGAGTGAGTGAGTGTCTGAGATTGAAGGTGATCAGACTGGCGGTTCAGAGCTGGAGGTTTTGATGGATGCACGTGCTATAATGAAATGTAACGGATGAAATGCTATCCTGCAGGTGGAGGAATACATCAGCGTTCATCAGCCTGCTGCTGAAGTGTAGGTGTAGTTCTGCTGTAAGATCCTTCATCTTCTGGATGGGTTGTGCAATGAAATGCATTTGCCTCTATCTGTGTTTTTTGTGTTTCTTAATAGAAAGACTTATAAAAATGAATATGTAATACGGACTACAAATGGCTTTTCACACGACACCCGTTCCAGCAGTTAAAAACAGCTAGACGAGGCACAAAACTGAACAGAAGGCATGTTTATAGGCATGTTTATAGGCATAATAACTCCCACACAGCACTGCTAATATAAATACTTAATACGCTTCGTAACATGTAAATATGCTGAGCTCAACCCCAGATTCACCTGACTGTCCTCTGATTGGTCAGCCAGTTTTGGTTTACTGCTTCATGCGTCAAATGTTGGAGAGACTTTACGCAGGTACGTGACACATTGATGTCACATTTTTCATCATTCATAATGCAATGCAGAGCAGGTGGACTTTTCACATTGTTCTTTTGGGAGTTATAACACACAGTCTTGTACTCTGTCTTCTCAATATTTTGTTCCTGCAGGTTATAGTGAAAGAGTTTGTAGAGTCTTGCTGAGCAGGTTAGTTGAGTGTAGTTATTTAAACTGTTTACATGTTTATGGCTAAGCACAGAACAGACGGAACACCCAAACACAACATATGAATTTCCCTGATGTCTCCTGTTTCCAAAAATTATATGATTTTAAATGTCTGTAATACTATGTCAGAGTTTTTAAGACTGAAGAAAAGAGACTTTCAGACATAAGAAAGAAAACAAATTTTATGCTTTAGAATAGACAAATGAAATATTTTAGCCTTGTTGCTAGGATACTGGGAAACACAGTCAAATGCTTAAAATAATCACAATCTTTGAATGGAAATCGGACATTTCACTCTAAAGACAGTATTGCACAGGGGCTCAGGAAACCATAAACCAAAAAAACATATACTAGTGATAATCTTTTATCACATAAATACTTGTATAAAAACATTTGGTTGTAAAATCACTGTACTGGTAATTGGTGCGCTGGAGTACAGCACACAGCCCAGCAGACAGATGCATCAAACATATGTTACAATGATTCGCAAAGGAAAGTTAAAAGACCACCTTTTTAAAACAACTGTTATTTTTTTAAACAGCAGAATAATATTCTAATATACCCTTTATCTTAAATTCTGCTCTCTGTTAAACGCACACACTTCCTCCTGCATAACATCTTTAATTTACATAATATGTACAAGACGGGTCTGTTGAGACGATTTCACTGTACAGTGTCTCTTCTCTCATTTGATTTGTTAGTACAGATGCGACTGTAATGTGAGCTGAGCTGAAGTTCATTTCCACATCATTGAAGCTTCCGGTGATGATGGTAAACAGGTGGTGTGGCTGGGTTCTGTTCTGGAGGGGGGTCAGTTATCAGTCCATCAGAACATAAATTCGCTCTCTACACGGCACCATCTGCTTCAAAACAAAGGTGGGTAATTTCTACTATGCAGTACGTTTCCTAAAATGACACGCTCTAGTCAATGTATAGGTTTTCCATGACATCATCCTACAGGAAGTGACATCATTTTTTTTGAGAAAACAACATCAGTGATGTTCTAATTAATAAAGTGCCTGAGCTTTATAAGTATGTTGAGTTTTTATAGTTCATGAAGAACAGAAATGATACAGCTGGTCATAAATCATAAAGGAAAGTTAAAACCTCACACATGATGTCAGATATTTTTTAAGGTCTGTCTAAAACTCTGGTCTCTGGTAAAACCAGCTTTTACTGATTTAAAAAGCAGCATCAGTTCTTACATCATATTACCATTACACACATGCTCAATATCATCCATTTATTTTAAATATTCAAGAAGTGAATATCAACATTTTATTTTATCATTTATAATTTAAATTCACATTGAAGAACTCAATTTGGGTCATTTTCTATAAAGCAATTATAGTTAACTTCATGGGGCGAGAGTCCTTCTAAAAGACTTGAGAAAGAGAGATGAGAAAGATTTTATGTCGATACACTTGCTCGGTAATTGTTTTGCTTATTGCTCTGGTTCTCTGTTCTGTTGATGGAAACAGTTTTACATGTAAGATCATGTTGATGTGTCAGATTATGTCAGATGCAGGTCCTGGACATCTGCTACATTTAGAAATGATGTTACAAAGCCCAAAAACATCAGAAAATGTTTTTTTCAAAGAAGACCTTCATACATTTTTCCAGATCGCACATTACAACGATGACTTCAGAGAAACACAAACCCGAGTGTGTTTAACCCAGTTCACAACAGCCGATGCTCTCCTCAGAACACCACTGGAAGTTTGTAGTCCACCTCACACAGATCTCTGTCCTCGTCTGCTTCATGTTGGGTGGAACATTCACAGAGGAGAGTGTGTGAGGAGCTCACTGCGGTAGGGAGCACATGTCTGGGAGAGGGGCTGTAGGCACGGAAGGAAGATGGCCAGCTGAAGGGACGCCACATCGTTCTCGTGCCCCCAGCCCCTCGAGGGCCTGGGACGGGGGCTCAAACCCTCTGTTCACGTGTAGGGGCTGGTGAGCCTGGCAGTAGTCCACAACGGGCTGCTGGTATCTGTAGAACGCCAATGTGCCCATCTGTGGAGGGGCCTGTGAGAGAGAGAGAGTTAGCATAATTCCTTACAGAAGATTCATAGAGAGATTTTCTTAAGAGTGCCCACACACTAGACATCTGTTAAGTCATTCCCTCACTGGGCAGCTGACTGGGCTCTGTGAGGTCTGTTGGCATTGTTGACACACAAGAAAATGAAACTTGCCTAAAGTTTGTGAAATGTGTTTGTAGTGGAGTTCTGTGTGAGCTTTGTAATCACGCTCATTAACACACAGCAGGTCAATCAAACACAGAGTCTGCCGGGCTGAGCAGTGGCCAACACAAGACCTGTCAGAAAATAACAGGAAGTGTCTGTCAGGTGGCTAGTTTGAAATGCTAATAATATTAAATGTGACGTGTAAATCATGCAGACGAGCTGATGTTAATAGCATCAGATTCAGTGCTTTTTAATTCCCTCCAACAACATTCCCATGTGACTCATTTCTCCTCAGTATGATCTGCTTGTGATCGGTCCCTTTGGAAAACAAATGTGATGACATCATCTGTGTTGATTATTAGGGTAATAAAGCATCAGACTCGAAAAGAAATGAATCTGTCCACTGTAGAAACAGAACAGTAACATGTGAAACCTGCTTTTAATCGGACAACAGTGACGCTGCTATTAAAACAGTCAGATATCTCTGCTGATGTTACTGTACATCTGTTCTATCTGCCTGACTGAAATACTTCAGAAAGATCTTCTGAATGATTCTTATCATCTCTGTATTACAGGTGGCTGGATGGGAGGGGCTTGGTGATGTCATCAAGAAGAGAATGTCATTTATCAGTTACAACTGTAAGTTACATTGTTATTTTGATGAAATATTTCCTTTGTATTAATGTGTATAATGTAAATACTGTTGCTAATACTGTTGTTGAGTTTAAAAAAATAAAACTTTCAGTTTTCAACATTTTCCACATTCCCCCCTGCTGTGTCTGTGTGCAGGATGTGTGTAGATGCATGCTGGGAAACAAAGACAGCAGCGACATCCAAACATGGCTGCAGTTGGCCGGTGGATCTGTTAATCTGATTTATATGCAGTCTGAAGCTCTAGAGAGAGAGAGAGAGAGAGAGTCTGTACGTACCACTGCTCTTATTCTCTTAAATGGAGGGCTTTGACTCCTGACTAAGTGAAGACCACTTATTGCATTACAGCCATTTTGCTGATACTGTGAGTTTGGCTTGTGCCAGCCCAGCCTCTGTCTCTCTATTGCTTTGAATTGTATATAATTATGTGCTAATGAAGTAATATTAGCTTCTGACTGTTTTAAAGGAAGCGGCCCACAGCAGTGTCACAATAATGCAGGAGATAAGCAGGTATGTTTGTGTAAACCTAAACATACTCACTGTGGAAGCTATATACATGTTAGAGGAACTAATCTGTGGAAGCTATATACATGTTAGAGGAACTAATCTGTGGAAGCTATATACATGTTAGAGGAACTAATCTGTGGAAGCTATATACACATATATGTTGTGTGCTTGTTTGGATGGTATGTCATGGTGTGTATGTACAGTGGCACTAAAAAGTATTAGAACATAAGCTACACTTGTATCAATGTCATTGCATTACATAAATATATAAGGCAAAAAACGCACAAATTTACTCCTTTAACTCGCAGCACACCTTTCCCTCACTAAAAGATCATATTTAAAATAAACAATAGATTATTAAACATAAAGACAAATTATTTGGATTATAAGTCAAAAGTAAAGCTGCTTTTTCTGCAATGTTTTTGTGTGACTCAGTGAACATCTGTGTGTGTGTGTGTGTGTGTGTGTGTTTAGCAGGAGGTCCTCATCAAGCACCAGAGGAATTACTTTTCAGCTCACTTTACCTAATTCATTAGGTGCAAATAAAGAAGGTGTAATGTTGTCTTTGCAGCATTTAAATAAGCTGATGACTCTATGATGTTGAACAAATTGGCACTTTCTTGCATGTTTATGGGTGTGATGGGACTGTTCTCGAACACAAGCAGCGATGTGAGCTCTCCTGCTAATTCTGCTTCTACACGTGCTGTTATGTGCTTCCATTAACTGGCTGTGAATTCTGGCTCTTTAACAAATCTCCAGGGCTTCTGAAGGCCACATTCACATCTGAGAAATAATCACTCTGTTTGCATAGGTGGGGATCTGTTCAGTCCTCAAGTTGTTTCCCTCTCCATGCTTCAGACTGAAAACAGCCGTGCATCACTCATAACTGTGAATCCATCAGGCAACAGAGGCTTAGCATTGTACCCATTGACCTTTTGCTGGACACAAGCCCTGTTTGTACAGTCTTGTCATTCCTGTTTCTGTCTTAATGGAGCATCTGAGCGTTTATTCTGCATGCAGCTAATCTAGTTTCTAAAAATGCAAATGGGATTCGAGTCCCCCCATGCTAATGCACAACTCACTAACAGTCACTGTCAAAGCAGTGCAGAGACCAGCAGATGAAACATCAACTGCAGCACAGCATAAATGATAAATTTTATAAATTTTATAAATTTTTATAAATTTTCAGATAAATTTTACAAACATTGGATGATGTTCTTTAACAGTGTTTTAAATGACACACATAATGTGTATTTTATGTATCTACAGTATAATTCATTATAGCTAATGAGTTAATGTATTTACATACATTACATAAATTCAAATGTTTTATAAAGATCCCTGAAAACAGTATTGTGGACATTTTGTGTTCTGTATGTAATTAAAAATTGTGTTCATTGTTTTGACAGTCACTTGTAAATTAAATGTTTGTGTAATTTACATGATTTGTTTGTTATGCGCGGGTGTTTGTGGTATTTTCTGAAACACTTCTGCTGCTGCTGTTGAAAACAGGATTCAAGCTGCTTTGGACTGATAAATATTTAAAAAATAAAAGACTTTTTGGCTTCACAGGTCGGTTGGCCATCTCAGTTTAATCACACATATTGTGACACCACTGTTTGGTGCTTTTAAAGATGCAGCTTTGGTCTGGACTTCTGCCCGTGTTTTTGGTTCAGCTGAATGCAGGTGATGCACAGATCACTCTGTGTACAGAAGTTCACTGGGGTGAGAAGTATGACTGACATACATCACTATATTATTCATTTTATATCATTTATATATGTAGCAATGTTCCATATCACAGTATTGTTGTTCAGTGGACATTCAACCCAAAATGTTTGTATGAGCTAGTATCGAGTATGTATGAGCTAAGCAAGTATCGAGTATGTATGAGCTAGTATCGAGTATGTATGAGCAAGTATCGAGTATGTATGAGCTAGTATCGAGTATGTATGAGCAAGTATCGAGTATGTATAAGCAAGTATCGAGTATGTATGAGCAAGTATCGAGTATGTATGAGCTAGTATCGAGTATGTATGAGCAAGTATCGAGTATGTATGAGCAAGTATCGAGTATGTATGAGCAAGTATCGAGTATGTATGAGCAAGTATCGAGTATGTATGAGCTAGTATCGAGTATGTATGAGCAAGTATCGAGTATGTATGAGCAAGTATCGAGTATGTATGAGCAAGTATCGAGTATGTATGAGCTAGTATCGAGTATGTATGAGCAAGTATCGAGTATGTATGAGCAAGTATCGAGTATGTATGAGCAAGTATTGAGTATGTATGAGCTCATTTGTAATAATCCAGTAGAAATTATTTTGATCATTTCTGTTTTATTTAGAACTTAATGGTCACAAACCAAATACAACAAACAACGTCAAATCAAAAACAGTCTCACAATATTTAACATGAAGAAATAGAACAAGATGTGTAAATGTTGTGTAAATGTTGTGTAAACGTTTGATGTGTAAAGTAATACACATCAGTTCAGTTCTTAATGTGTCAAGCTGCATTGGTCCTGCTTATACAGCCACATGAGCAGTTGTGTGTGTTACTTTACTTTGTTGTCCCCCAGTAATATTTTAATGATGGAATTAATTAATCATGAAATGAATTCTGGGTGACAAATAAGACTGGCATCAGCAACCAGAAACGTTCTTGTGCTTTATGTGCATCCAACACAGTTAAATGTTGCTTCTGTCATCAAAATCAAGACCATCAAAACACACACAAAAATGACATCTTTAAAGATTCACAAAAATCTGAAAAATTGGTGAAAAATGAGTAGCACAGAAAATGACATTTCATGACATCACTTTCTGTAGTTTTTCCATCACAAGTCAAAAAGATTTTCCAGTGATGAGGCATTTCCCACCTTTTGAGGGCTTTTATTACGCTTCCATGGGAAATGTTAATTAAATGTTTTTTAGTATTTCTCTCTCTGGCACTCTAAACTGTGCAGCACTGCAAATTAAAAATGATGATATGATTACAAAACTTCCTCCAAACCCCTCAGATTATTTGACTTTGCTCTACACATGGCCAAACAAAACACTTTTTTGGCTTCCAAAGTGAACACAGGAACGCTGATATAAAGCTGATATAGAATCCATATATAAATATTGAACCATCTGCCAGATTAAAGAACTTTATGAATGACATGATGTCACTGGTTTGTTTTGAAGAATGTTGTTTTTGGGCGCTTGGCAGCCCATTGGTCACTGTTTACTCTCCTTGTACAGAAAGAAAGAGTGAAAACTTCATACAGTTCTTCATAACATCTCCTTCTGTGTTCCAGTGAACAGAGTAAACTGACAGTGTGAACAGTACAACATGAGATCTCCTGTCAGATCTAGCAAACGAGAGCTGATGTTTGTGCGCTTATCTTTTGTTCAGTGTGCAGCACATGCACAGAAGAAATATCACACAAAATCAGGGACAAAACGCTTTGTTTGAGAAAACAGGCCATGAGCTGAAACATCTCTGCGCTTTCCTCTGAACCTCACAACAGCAGGAGAGAAAGCACACAGACTGCGGATTAGCATGTGGCTACAGAGACGATCAACACAGTAATGCCACTGTGCAAAACAATTAATTCCATTTTCTGAGCTGTTACCTTTAGATTGCTTATCAAGCTGTTCATTCAAAGCACCCCCCTTTGACGGGCATGACACGCTGCGTCAGAGGTCACACCACGAGCAGAAAGAGAGATACAAAATGTAAAGCTACATGAAGAGAAACACAGGGAGAGCAGAACAGGCTGTGTTTGCTGTGCTCCAGCCCTGGCCGCTGCGCTGGTATATGAACTGTGTTCTGCAGCGTTCTGTCTCTTTGTCAGTAGGATAATTCAGTGTATGTCTGTGCTGTGTCAGACCAGGAAATTGGACAGGCTGCTATTAGAAGCACTGGCCATCATGTGTCCCAGCATGCAGTGTGGCATACTGATGACTAAGAGAGGGCTGTCTAACACTCAGCTCCTGGCAGATCAGAGCACTGAATGAATGAATGAGTGAGTGAATGAATGAAGGTGTATTCAGACTGAAGCTGGTGTTGTCATAGCAGGAATGTTAGCAGAAAGAATTCATGCAGTGTTCAGTGGTAAAACACAGGCTGTCATAATGCTAAAGAGAGGTGCAATTAAACTACTGTTTCACATGACAGATAATACAATCGGTGAAAACAATTCCTTAGCAACCATTCTGAATATTTTAGCAACTGCATAGCAACACCTTGCCAACCAAAACACCCTGGCATGGCCCTGGTTCATTTTAGAAATACTTTTTAATTTTTTTTTAGCATTTTTTCTGCTTTTTTTGCATTTTCTAGTCTTGTTACTTGGCAATAACATGAGATAATGAGAATGTAAATGACATATAGCTGTAACATGTAAAGCAGCTGCTGTATATGATGAATGTACACACTGATCTGCAGAGTAACATTCATCGATTGTACAGAGCTGAACAATACAATACAATGTGTAAAGCACTCGAATCCAAAAGAATGACTTCATTAAATTCATGCAAACTTAAACATGTTTTAATTATCCAAACACAGATCATGTAAGTATTTGAAACAACTGTTGTTTCATTATAAATATTTGATTAATACAGAACAATGAATGTGGTGAATATAATTTTTTGATTTTTCTTACAGAATTCGGTGCAAATCCAAATGTAATTAAACACAAACGTTTCTCAGAGTAAAATATGCTTTTAAATATCTGATTCTTGTTGCTGATTCTTTGCAGGGGAATTAACTGTTGGGTGTGTTCAGGGTGGGGGGTGTGATTTATTCAGCAGTGGAGTGAGAAAAAAATTCAGCTGGACCTCTTACAAAATAATGAACAGAACACAAACTCTGGCAATATATTACACACGCCCCACACTAAAACAAATGAAGAGAGCTTTATATTCCAAAAGTCCTTCTGCATTATTTATGAAACATCTCAACACTACTCAGAATGAAGAGATGAAATCATGAAGAGGTCACGGGACAAACTGCTCTCTAAGATCTTCCTAAGGAAATGACCGCACAGTAAACAGAATCACAAAAACAACTTTATCCATCTTTTTCTCTTGTTTTCCTGTAAAATACTATAACAATAATCTGAGAAGCAAATGTGTTCAAAACAACACAAACTGTTGGAGTTAGATTATCAGTGTCCTGGTGTAAAAGCTGTTCTTTGAGAAGAAATTGTCTGTGTTTTTTATACTGTTCATCTTTAAGAATGTACTTTTGTATATCATAGAAACCCTAGCAGCCCTCATCTCGCCTGTATACTAATGTTTTATGTACACTCAAAGAAACAAAGAGAAGCTTTGTGGTTTGATTTTGACATTCAGAGCAGTTCACATGGCCTCAACCTACAAAATATGCTGAAAATATGAAGAAAATCCCTTTTTAAAGTAAAGGATTAAAGTAGATTTTTACAGTTTCTGAAGAAACATGAGCTGTTTGCCAGCGCACACATTTTCCAGCTCTACATTTTTCTGCATATTTTATCACCTACTAGGCAAAACATGTCAAATAATTCTTTGTAAGAAAGGTAACAGCACATTCTCCACTGAACAAACCCGGTGATTGGAGGAACCTTTCATGATTCTCATGTAGGGGTTCAAAATCTCTAAGTAACATAAAGCAATAAGAAAAGTGACACTCACTGGAGCTCTCATATTTCTAAACTGGATCTGAGAATCATGATGCATGTAAACAGCTTTAACACACATTAAAAACACTGTTTTACCTTTAGCTGCATGTCTTCCACTGTTACGACTGAATAAACCCAGTGAGAACCCTGTTTATAATAAACTACAAAACAACACACAAACTCCCTCTAGAGTGTTTAGTTCTTTGCTTCTTTTGTTGCGTTTCATACAATATTCAGTTTGAGTTTTCAATGTGTTTTTTCTGTGGGGACCAGCTCTGACTCTCGGCCCTGACTCTCGGCCCTGACTCTCGGCCCTGACTCTCGGCCCTGACTCTCGGCCCTGACTCTCGGCCCTGACTCTCGGCCCTGACTCTCGGCCCTGACTCTCGACTCTGACTCTCGACTCTGACTTTGTGTGTTTTGGCTTGTTGTGTGAAAACACATCTGTACATCACACTCATCTCTTCACAGTGAAAGACAGAATTAATGCACATTTTGATGTTCGCCCGTTCATTTGCTGTTTAATCTTTGTTTAGTTCATGTGAATCTGTGGCACATGATGTTTGGTAAATAGTCCGGCACTCGGCTGATTTGGGAAGGTCATGTTTAAAGTGAGTCTTTCTAATGATAAGAGTGGCTGTCATTTCCAGAACAGATTTGCTAAGATCACATTGACAGAGGACTGTAGAATAAAGCCACACACATTTAGACGTTTTCAGAGATCAGAATCTGACAGTGTCTTTAGCTCAGCAACATTCTGGCTGTGTCCTCGTCCTCTTCCAATCTATCACAACACCATAAAACACCACACAGAAGACTTACCTAAGAGAGTGAAACATCTTGTGTGAGTGAATGAATGAAGAGGCTCTTGTGTGCTGATGTCCCATCGTTTATTCTGTTCAAAACTTCAAGTGAGAAATCACCTCTGTGTTTCAGTCAGACACACTCATCACACATCAGTGGTGAATAACAGGAGCCTCAGTGGTCACAGAACAGCCCTCACTGTCCGACACATCTGTTCTGTCCTCTGAAGGCCCTTGTGAAGCCAATCAATAAATCTTCAAAACTATTTTTTGTGGAGAGAAATGTTGTCCTCAAGTGTGCCTCATTTTCCACAAACACACTTTCACCGAGATGTGAAATCTGCCTCAGAAAGTAACTATTGTATTTTTCTGCTTGTGTTTTCTTTACAACACAAGAGAGAAACAAACACACACGTGTTTGGAAACCACATGCTGCAGTTGTTTCCTTCCACAGCTTCTGAGTGCAGTTAAGAGCTTAACATTAAATTACAAGTGGCTAAAAACAGCAACAGTGAAAACCTCTGACTGAATTTCTAGCTAAAAGTGAAGAACAGCTGGAATAACCAGTGAGTTAATTGTGATGTTATGATGTTAAAATGTAACATGAATAAAGGCAACATGTCTCTTGCATTAAGAAAACTAATGAAAATGACGTTAACTTCATCGATTAAACTTTAATTACTGAAGCATAATTTGTGTTATGTTGAGAATATGAACATATTAACATGACTATACAAAAAATTACCATCTTTAATTTCGGAACATCTTCTGCAGTCTGTATGAATGATTGGAACCAATAATAAGTACTGTAGTACATTCTCAGAAATCAGCTGTGAGGTCAGCAAAGGTCAGTGTATGAAAGTTTATTATGTTCATTAAAAGATTTCTACACTTATAGCATTAAAGTTTTTCCTCTAAAGTTCATTTATAATGTTAGTTCATGTCTAACAGAAGCTCTATTCATGTTAAAGGAACAGCGGACGGAGTTCAGCTTGTCATAACATCATATTTCTTTTTATTTCTCTTAAACTGAGGACAAATATATTTGTCTGCTGTGTATTTCTGCATATGATGCTCAGTTTTAAAGAGCTTTCAAAAACGTTAAAAATAGTTTTAAAAGTATTTTTTGCCAAATGTTTGATCGCTCTCTAAAGACGAGACGCGGCTTTCTTTGAGGCTGATTTGTGTTGAATCATGGTAAACAGTCTTGAGTTTTAAAATGATGGCCATGCAGCTTCACACACTTTTAAACCGCAGAGAGAAGCAGACTGAATATCTGTGCTGGATTAACACATCATTCTGAACCTGAACACAGATTCACACAGACTCACACTTCTGATCTAGCTCAGATTATCATACTGGCCATTGTTCATGAATACAATGCAGAGAACCTCCTCTACACATACTGTAGAATGCCCTCCACTATTCCCAGAGATTTCAATGTCAACTTCATTGACATGTGGGACACAGTAACTTTATTCCAGATCATTGTTGTGTCACAGAGTTGAAGCTCATTTAAAGAGCCCAGAGCTTTTACTCCACATCTGTTCACTTTAAGACCATCTGTATACTGAAAAACTGACTAACTAAACATGTCAAATCTGCTGTCTGTCACTTTGAGTTGCTTTTGACCTGAGCCAGTAAACAACTACTTAGATCACCACAGAATTCCTTAGCAACCACCTACCAATGCCATGGCAACCCCCCCCAAACATTCTGCAATAAATTTCCATGTGTCTATATTAAACAAACAGCAATGGCTACAATATATGACTTCAGACTGACAGCTTGATAGTGAGTAAAAATAAACCTTAAGTTATTTACTGCCAAAACATATTATGTCTGGGATTCATTTGTGATCTGTTATGCTAATTGCCTTGGCACGCATTTCTGTTTTCTCAAAATATCTGCAGTATATCAGATAGTGGAGAATACAGAGATGCTGAAGTGAATCTCCACAGTCTTTAAATCAGACGCGCTGTGTGGCACTGAGGGGACGAGATACAGGTATACAGTGTGCAGAAATACACTGGTCGTGTTTCAAAACACAAATATTTTGTTTATATAAACAGGAAATGCATGTAGGAGGATTTCATGTGGTTTGTGGGCTGAGCTTTAAAGATGTAAAACTAAATGTTGCTAGTTTCAGTTTTTTGAGATTCTTATCCCACAGAAATACTTCTCAAATCTGACATGAATGAAGTTCTAAACAGCTTGTTCTAGATCTGTGATTGACCGATGTCGCTTCATGTAAGTGCACAATTTAAATCGAATTGCATAACTGTCAAAATATAATGCTGGAGTTATATAAGCCACAGAAGATCGAAAACTACCGCATGAAGGTCAGTAAAAGAGTTTTTTACTCTGTACACTACAGGCCATTATTTTTATTTGCGTTGTTAATCAAAGAATAACCTCATAAAAGCCCGTGTGAGGTGTTTGTTAGATGTCTATCTGAGCTACAGTTCCAACAGCTCGTGCAATAACCAGACCACACTTACACTCATGAAGAATCTAAACAAGCTTCAGGGTTTCCTCTCTCACTTTCAGCCTCTGAGTCAACATCAATACGGCTCTAATATTCAACTGCTTTGATGAAATTCCTCTCTCAGTTCACAAGCTGGAAATGAATTCAGTGGTGGGCTGAGATCAGCTCAAGGCTCTCATCCTGTCTGAGGCCCATTTGGACGGGCTCTGTGGCCCAATCGCCTTCTCTGAAACGGTGCTCCCTGAACCAGAACGGAAGTTTAAACTTTATAACTCTGAACATTTCCAATAACGCTGCCATATTTAATCAGCCCGTTGTGGCCTGACTCCACCTGTGAACTCTTGCTCTTCCTCTCACTTCAGAAAATGAATCATGCAGAATCTGCTGATTGTGTTACATCAAAACATGCAGCATGAGACTCTCCACTGTATACCCCCCAGCTGACAGGAAACAAAACTTGACTAGAGAAATATAAAGCTTGTGTGACAGAGAGATGAAGGAAAGCTTCTAGAAACAAAGGCCTCTTGGAAGCGTCACTGTTTGATGTTAAAGCTGAAGAGACAGAAGGCTGATGTGATGCTTTTTCACATCCATTGATTCGATGCTGCCCTGACATGCAGTCTGTCCCACACTTGTTCAGTTGTGTTGTGAACAGAAGCACGTGTCACTCCAGGTCTCATTTCTAACTTGAGTCCTGCAGCTTCTGCATGTTGACATTAACCCCTCATGCTGTCACAGTGCCTCTATCTACCTCAGTTTCCATGGTGATGACAGCAGAGTGAGCAGTGTATATCTACATGTATGGCAGTAAGTCTCACAGACGCGAGTGCTGGCTGAAGGTGAAGGACTAAAGGGAGGGAGGGGTCCCCTGGACTGCTGCCAGCCTCTCTCACTTCCTGCTTGGCTGCTTTAATTTAAGTGTCTTGCTTTCTGAGGAGGCTTATGGAAGCTTATGTCCTAATGTATTTATCCTGCTTGCAAACAAAGATATTTAGGCTGGATTTTCACACCAGGATTCCTCTTCAATCCCTCAGCCACTGTGCTCAGCTATTAAGAGTTGATCCTAAGTTCTCAGCACCAGTGGAGGGTCTTCCTGTCTGAGAACATCAGCAGAACCCTTAAGTTCTAACACACTTCTGCTCTGGGATGTTTACGTTCTTTTCTGTTGTTTTTCATGTTTGCCTTTTTTGATCAGCTGCAGGTCAGTGTGTAATAAATAATATATAGATACAATATTACACTGTATGTCAGAACTTAAAGTATTCTCCTGACCAGGCTAAAAAGACTTTATACAGTAAAGTATCTTGTTATTTTTGGTGTCGCTTCTGGAAAATCCAGTTTAGGCTGGTAGTTATATTTTAGAACATGGTAACTGGTTTCTACCTGTTCCCAGCTGGTTACTAGCTAATGTTAACCAGGTTGCGAAAACCTGCTACCAGATGAAACTGGATGAAACTGGATTCTCCAGCAGGGGAACTGGGCAGGCAGCAGGCCGACTGCCCAGGTCACGCTGCCCAAAACCGTCCTCACAATAGTGATGTGGCTGAAAAGAAGAGTGGACAGAACATGAAGCAGCCAGGTGTCCTCACACTGTAATATTACCACATTAGAATACCGGGCTGTTACTCTAATGTGTGTGTCCAACAGGGAGAGAACAACGGTCAAATTGACACACACACAAATGGCACATTACATCAATGACACATTAGAAAATGATGAATTTTGAGATCTGGTAAATGAGTCACAACAGAATTACTGTACATACACCTACAAATTACCAAACATATCAGCTTCTAGTCTGCTTCTATGTTTCAATGTGAACTTGAACTCTTAGCTGTGCAATCTACATTCATTTTAAAGCTTCACACTTACAGCTCATTAAGTATTTCAAGAAATGTCTCCAAATGTAGAAGAAACTTCTGAGATGAGCTTGATCTTTAAATGAAACACAGCTGAGAACTGCATCAAATCTCCTGAGCTATGAATGAGTGACTTCTGAGAAACAGATTCTTCCTTTGGATGTATAAACAGGGTAAAAAAACCCTGACATGATGAATTCGATAAAATTCGATGATTCGATTTTAAATGGAGTGAATTTTACGTTTTACAAACACAGTGCTACAAAGACATGAATGTAGTCAGAAATCTGTCCAGTCTGTCATAAAGTCACAGCCTGTGAGATTCTGTTGAAGAGCTTCAGATATGTTCTGCTAAACTCCTGTTACACAGAAGACAGTCATGTGTGTTTAGCATGACATGAGGGGGATTATTACTCATCGTTCCCTATCAGGGTAAAAGTTTTCTTGTTTCTAGGCTTCATCAATTATAAATCAATGTATTATTCCTTTTTTTCAGGCATATACATTGTAACTCAATCTATATTCATACATTTTTTAAGATTACCAAATGAAAATGGCAGTTTGGACTGGATCTTATTTTCTCTCAAACAGCACACAAAACAGTCTAATTTATGCTTTATTTCTCTCAGACAAGAAGATTCAGTTCTCCAGCTTACACACACTGTAACAATCAGGTCTCTTATGACTTCTCAATTTCTCATGTTCTGTTCTCAATGTGTCTGTCCTTGGAGAAATATTCCAACACTACTCAAGCCAGTTTATAAGAACTCCACCTGTATTTATTCACCTCAAACTAGTTTCACTGACCGAAACCCTCTTAGGAATATTAACTGAAACCCTAGAACATTCCATACGCTATTCTGTCTTTAAAAAACACTGATGCAGGTCATTAGAAAATGTCTGGAATATTAATGCGTTTCATGTGCTTTCTCAACGACAGTCTTATGCCTGAAAGACCACTGATTGAGTCACAACACTGTGATTTTCATAATCACTGAAGGTTTCCTGCTACAAATACCAGCTGATAAACAAAAACATGGCTGTTACAAACAATGAAGTCAAAATAAGCTCTAACAAATGATCCCAAACATGAAAGGCCAAAGAATAATTCAAATCAGTGTATGTACATCAAAAACTGAGTAGCTGTTCAGAAACCTGTAAAACTGAAGCTGCAGCAAAGTGTAAATATGTTGTACAGCAGCTCGGTCCGGTTGTAAATACATGCAGATAAAGGGCTTCATAAAAACTGCTTTTTTTTCTTTCATTATTCCAGCCAGTGACCTTAAAGAACAGGAAGTTCTCACGCTGTACATCAGTTAAAAGCATCATTAAATCCACAACAACAGCTGAAACTTCACTATGTTTCGTGTGTTGACACCGAGCAGCTACAGCACATTCTGAAATGAGAGACCAGTGACGAGATGCCAGATCAGTTTCAATCAATCGTTTGCTTGGACAGCCGTGATGTGTGTTCAGACCACAACTGACTTATCACAGAGAGTGAAGGCAGAAGACCACATATCAGAATCAGTATCATAGGAGAACAGTGGGAGATAACTGGCAGGGGACCACGGTCGAACTGACAGCTTCCTTAAATCTCAGATTAGGCTATGCCTTTGTCATAGTAGTGTGCCACAGAAACAAGAGACGACTGCTTTATCACACTGCACAGAGGGGAAGTGCTAAGAGATGTTTAGTCAAAGACAAGCAAAATAATGTGGGGAACCTTTGGCTGAAGCACAGCGAGATACAGGAAGGGAAAGACTAACAGACTGTAGCTGACATGGAGTGTGATTGTGCTGATATGGGCAGTGTTCATGTATCTTCTGGAGTCTGAGGTTCTGTAGAACAGGTCAGTTCACACTTATCATGATCTGCAAAGCAGTGGATCTTTCCCTTCAGATAGACGCAACACTGTTAAACAACCATGTGTGGTTTCACATCTGCAAATCAAAGGTCTTCTTCCCTCCATCATCCAGACATGTCTTCTAAAAATAATCTACTGTACCATCCCAAGCACAAATGGCAGGATACTGTAAGGAAAAGCAAAGCTTGGTTTATCAGAGTTGGTCTTTTTTAAAATCCAAAAACAATGACTCACTACAACAATCACTATTGTTATGATTTAAAGAAGAGTTTCTTTAATTTTGATTCTGTTGTTTCTCATATTCTGCATGTACTTTTGCCTTACAAAGATTTTTTATGAGAAAATGTTTAAAAACAAAAGCGGAATATGAATAATAAGTATGACTTTTGCTCTTATTAAAATAAAAAAAATATATAAAATAATATAGTTGAAAATGTTACCTTATTAGATTAAAACACTTATTATACAACTGATTAGTTTAAACATAATGACTTAAGTATCTAAAAATATTCTTTCTGTTTATGCCTCAGTCCACCCGCTGTGCTATAAAAGGGTTTAATGACATTAAAATGTTACATTTTAAAAGCGACCCATTATGTAGCTGAGAACAAGCGACGAGCTGTTAAACTCAATGATGCTAAACAGGCTGTTGTAGCGCTGTTACGTCTGCATACAGTTTGCTACTGTAATTAAATCATTTCAAAATGAATTTCACAGTTGAGAGAACGGACTGTGCTGGTATCTGGAACATTAATTCTTGGAATACATTTTCCTCCTACATAAGCAGACACAGGGTTTGCTCAAGTTCACAGCTACATCATGAAACCTCCATAAAATCCACCTCCAGTCTCGCTGCAGGGTCTCGCTCAGGGCTGACAGCGCTCGCGACCGGTCATCAAATCAAAACGTTGTGTTGCCCAAAACTCACGAGACTCCAGCAGAAGATTCTGCATGTGTATGTCAACCTGCATTAGAGGTGGAGATTTCGAAATCTAAAAGCTGTTGCTTCTCCACACACTGAGTGACACTCTGAAAAACTCTCAAGCAGCAAAATGATGCAACTGACAGACTTTTAGACAAATGACGACAAAACATCTGCAGACCAAATCACCACCTGTAGATGAGGGGAAGTATTACCTGCAGTCATACACAGAGACAGACAGCCAGAGGGAGAGACAGCCAGAGAGAGAGACAGCCAGAGAGAGAGACAGCCAGAGAGAGAGACAGCCAGGGAGAGAGAGAGAGACAGTCAGAAAGAGAGAGAAAGCCAGAGAGAGAGAAAAGAGACAAAGAGACAGCCAGAGAGAAGAGACAGCCAGAGAGAGAGACAATCAGAGAGACAGCCAGCCAGAAAGATAGACAGAGAGAGTCAGAGAAAGAGAGAGAGAGAGAGACGTGATAATAAGGGGGAGGGGGGTGCTATGGGCATATCAAAGTTCCCCAATAAATTCATAATTTTCTAGAGAATCAATTATTCATACATTGCGATTAAAGCAATTACATTGAAATCAGAGGCTGCCAGAGCAGAATTACACAGTCAGAAACGGGATTGAGAGATTTTGGGGGGGTCGGGGGTTATGGAATAAATGATGTTAGATGACATCACAGTAAGAGAAAAGCTGAAACCCAATAGAAAGACAACAGAAAAATGATTCAGGTAAGTACAGAGAGTCTCTCTGTGTGTCCTTAATAAACCTCAATGAAGTCACATGTAAGACGTGATTATAGATCATGTTTACCACAACTTTACCACAGTAGTTTACTACTGTCAGTGTCACTGTGGTACCATAATAAATTAATACAGGATCTTCTTGTTTCATTAAAACTTTAAATGACGTATAGTTGCCATGGTAAATGTTTGTAAGGGTAATCAAATTCGTATATCTACATGGTAGTTTAGAACTCTTTAGAAATTCTCATTGGCTGGTGTGATGTGAGAACTTGTCATGAAGAAGGTTTTTGTGTGTCTTACTATCAGGCATCTTCTGAGCTCTGCAGCTGTCGAGATGAGAGATTTGGCTTTGATTCTGTGTTAGTCGTACCTAGCCGTTGGCTAACTCCCTTCTCCTAGTATGAGCTCTGTGGCATCCTTTGCCAATATCCACAAGAACAGGGTGGCTGTGCTGTTTCCTTTGCTGTCTAAAGGGTTCTGAGCTGTCAGTTCATCAGCTGTTACAATACCAGTCGCCCCAAACCCTTTCCTGATCTGTATGGGTGCCTCAGTGTAACAGAAAACCTCTGACTAGCTGTGTGTCTATAATCACTCCTCTCATGCAAACATTACACATCTTAACATCTGACTGTGCTTATTTTAATACTCATACATGCAAAACTCCTACCATATATTCAGCACATAATGTATATTTAAAATATATATTACTAATATACCTAATATATAAAAATGTATATATGTCCATATGAGGCAGTTTATATGCAGATGCACGTGTTTAACTGCCTGTTTCTATGTTTTGTGCTTTAATTAATGTCGTGAACTTCTCCTCTTCGTACTCTCATTACTGTAAAATGCTCTTCCTCTTTTCATATATATATATTCCCCAGACTCTCATGTGCACCAGCTGTTTACTGCACACTCTAAAATATTTCAATCTAATGCCACATAAACCTGAATGATACATGAGGCTTTGAAGCTGGTCAACACCAAATATTTTATTTCTCTAAAGCACTTCAACTCTGCAGCAGCAGAAACTCCAGCTGAAGAGCTCACCATCTCAAGCCTGTCTCACCATCTCAAGCCTGTCTCACCATCTCAAGCCTTTCTCACCTTTTCAAGCCTGTCTCACCATCTCAAGCCTGTCTCACCATCTCAAGCCTGTCTCACCTTCTCAAGCCTGTTTCACCATCTCAAGCCTGTCTCACCTTCTCAAGCCTGTCTCACCATCTCAAGCCTGTCTCACCTTCTCAAGCCTGTTTCACCATCTCAAGCCTGTCTCACCTTCTCAAGCCTGTTTCACCATCTCAAGCCTGTCTCACCTTCTCAAGCCTGTCTCACCATCTCAAGCCTGTCTCACCATCTCAAGCCTGTTTTACCATCTCATGCTTATTTTACCATCTCAGGCCTGTCTCCCCATCTCAGGCCTGTCTCACCTTCTCAAGCCTGTTTCACCATCTCAGGCCTGTCTCACTGTTCTTCAGTGGGAACCTGACAACAAACACACACACACATACACACACATTTCTCAGATGCAGGAGACAAACCTGTGCTGTTGTATAGCACACATCATTGCTATCTCCACTACACAGTTTGATTAGTGCTTAATAACAATCTGCAAAACAGAGCCGACATTACACAGACCGTTTAGCCCACAGCAGATGTCTAATGGATGATTTCTGAATCACTGTGGAGTAGCTTTAACAAGTCTGCAGGATATATGAGCCATAAGCTGATGCGCACACACATATAATATAATCGTGCTCTTAACAAGCATAAGATGACGAACAAACTTGAAGAGAAAAGAGCATCAGAATAATTAATGACTCTTTCATCGGTGAAAACAAATGACCCTGTGCTGCTTCTCATGATTAAACATCTCACAGCACCAGCATTCTCAGTTCATGGTGCTCATAAATAGTGTTTATCAGATATTTCCTGTGGCCACTGCTGGTTTCCAGGTGCTCTGTTCTTCATCACCCTCATCACCGCATTGACAATCATCACCCGCTGTCATCAGGAGCTGACCATTGAGTGAACAACAAACGGAAAACACAATATCAGATCTTTAACCATATATGAAATGAACAGGATGTATGCTGAGCAGGGATTTACAGGGTTAAAATTCATCCTAAGAGGACACATCTACATTTGTAAAAGCAGGATTTGTCAAGGGCTTTACAAACTCATAAAAACCTTTTTTTAGAAGAATCATCTAAATGAGTCTAACATGTAAGAAACAATCCAATGGCACATGAAGACAGCAGAGTTTGAGTTTATGCTAAACAAAGTCTGTGAGAGGCTTAAAGCTCTCTGAGGATAAAGATACTCCATTTACTGTCACCCAGAGAGCGACGAGTGTAATTTCTACAACAAACCCCAAACACACACCACACACAGCAGCAAGAACAATCAACAACAGTGCTTAACCAAAGGGACTCGTTAATAAATGAGAGTCGATGGTGTTAGAGAAAAGCCACGCAAATTCCTCACCAGCAGACATGTCACAAGCTTCCCCCAGGCGCTGGTTCTACACCATGTTGAAGGTGTTTCTGTCACTGTTAGGGGATGGTGTGTGTTCAGTGAGGATCAGCTTCATGTGAAGATCTCTCAGGACTGGACACTGTGTTCTATCACCAGGCTTATGTGACTCTCCCACTGAGCCGAAACTGGTCCCAGTACAGACAGCTTTTTGGGCATTGTTCTCCATCAATCTCAACATGACAGTTCTGCTTAACGTGACGGGATCACATCGCTTTGTCACTGTGGTTTTCTGCTTGTGTTTCTGCGTTCATTGTTTTCTGTAAATGCAGGTTTGTGAAAATGTAGTATTTGCTGGCCTGCGTCCACTCGCTAGCATTTACAGCAGGGCTAAGCAGATTGATGGCTTTGTGTGGGTTTATTTATCACTGTGGAGCGGTCCGACCGAGCATTTGATTAATGGATCCTCTATACAATCAATCTGAAGAATTGATCCTCCTAACAGAAGCAGTGTGGGCGATGGCTTCCATTCACATGTGATTCTCTGACACTGTTGATGAACCAGAGCTGTTACTGCAGATACAAACATCAGCACAAACCCTGACAGTGTCATCTCAAAGACAACTGGAGATCAGACCTGAAACCTCATTACAGAACCTGAGAAATGAGGCTGAGAAGACAACTCATGTCATAATTAGAGGAGGCGACATATTCCAAAGCACCATTCCTGGTTATCTGATACACTCAAAAATAAAGCTTCTTTAAAAGGTTCTTTGTTGGGTTATATGGTTCTATAAAGAATCTTTAATTCTTTTATCTTTTAAGAATCTTTTATTAACTTAGATAAAACGCTGGTTCACGAATGCTGCTCTAACTGGAAGGGTGCAGAGACCACTATGATCAGATCAATCAATGACACGCCTCAGCCCAAAAATCACACAGCCGGATAAACACAGCAGCACGTTCACAGGAAACTCATTATAAAACATGCGGAAAGGCAACAGCCCTGTGGTGATGGTACGCTGAGAGTCTGAGATTACACTGTTTCCTGCATGAAAACAAACAACATGCTCCTAAATGCCTCGTTTAAGTATAATAATATTTCAGAAATATAACACGATATGAATATGACCTTCACACTCTGACTGAGCATTCATTAGAGCAGTCAAAAAGCAAATGTATACAGAACGGTTTCAAGGAAGAAAGTTTTCTGTTTTTATGTCTGTTGTACATGAGGCAGCACGGCTGATGCAGCACGGCTGATAGCTGGCTTTGGAAATCTCCAGGTTCTTCTGTTCTGCAGTTTAAATTCTTCACTGCAGGGCTAATGGGACATTTGTTTGAGAAATGCAAAGTTTGCTCAACAGGGTGTGCTGCTACACCCTGATTCACAAACTGATGAGAACGGCTGTAGTTGTGCAGCAGAACAAACAGAACACACACTAGGTCAAACTAACTAAACATATCAATGTTTTCGAGTGTGTTGGCGAATGCTGCAGTAAGGTTTCTCTTTCCTGCTCCATCTGTAGACACGGGCAGGCATTAGTATTCCAGCGTGAGCTCCTCGCGGCAGGAACCAGCTCTAGCCACTTCATTTGTCATTTATTACTCCACAATGACTGAAGTAATTGAACCTTTCTCCCACAGCGCATCACTGGAAACCTGGTGGCCCGCAAGCGTCATGGTGGCCATGTTTCAGAGACCTTGGGTAGGAAATGGAGGGCAAGGATCTCATTTAAGCTCAGCTCAGATGGTTAGAAGGTACCCTTACCTCACACCCTCCACCGGACTGACTGACGGTACTGGCTGAACAAGAACTGAGACGGTGGGTCACGACACTGGAGCTAGAGACTGTGAGCTCAAAGACTGTGAACATGATCAGAACAAAACACAGTGTGTTGACATGATCACATGACCAGACATAATCACATGACCTCAGTATGTTTCCTGTTTAATGTGGGTGGCATCTAGTGTTCCTGTAGCTCAGTTGGTAGCGCATTGCGTTAACAGCGCAAAGGTTGTGGGTTCTAATCCCAGTGGAGCACACGTACTGATAAAATGTATAACTTGAATATACTGCAAGTAACTTTGGATAAAAGCGTCTGCCAAATGCATATTGACCTTAATTCATCTTAAATATTTTATGTAAAAATGGCTCAACTAACAGCATCCTACCCTACATACTGTGTTGCATACTGCACATGTAGTAGGTCACCAATGCATACTTGCACAGTGTGCATCCTGCAGAAACAGTATGCTAGTATGGCAGAATTATTCAGATTCATACACCGATCTGCCGGGCAACATCTTTAAAGCTGTTAAAGGTCATGTACGTAAAGCTGATGTAAAACTGTATGTATGTAGATGACTGTATGTTCAGGAGGAGATGACATGCATCAAAGCTCCGCTGAGCTCGTGCATCTTCTGTTAATGCAAACAAATATGACACAGACACAGAGATCAGCCAGCAGAACTTTAAACTCTTGATGTGTAATAAAATTCACCTGAAGCATTCTTACATTCCTCACTCTCATTTCATGTATTTCTGTATCTTCAGTGCTGCATGATGGACATGATGAATGCAGTTCATATAATCAATGCAAACTCTTGCTGTGCTGTGACTCCAAAAATCAATCATCTTTATTAATAAATCAAAAATCAATCATCTTTATTAATTATTGCACTCCGTTTGTGTTGCATTTACTCCACAACTTTTTAAATGTTTGAAGTCTTTCGTAAAAAAAAAACATACGTGGAGTTTGATTCAAAACTATGATTCAGTACATTGTAGGAGACACATCATAACTCTTTAAATAACTCTGAATGGCAAACAATAATAAACAGGCTCCTGGAATATTAAAAACACACCTATATATCCACTCACTGCTTTCCCTGCAGGCTGAGACAGTCTGTCATCGGAACACAGAAGATCTTTTTCACTGTTACCTGGAAAGATGGCAGTGGTTCTCATGTCTAATTCAGGAGATGGTCTTATTCCCTCTCTCTTTCATCAGCATGCGCCGCATGCTCTCTCCTCCACTGCCTGCTTTTTGCCCACACAGCACTTATTTGATTTGATTCGTTCCCTAGAAATTGATGGATGGAACGTCATTGAAAAATAACTCTGAGAGAGGGCCTGTCACCTCTGCACCTCTCAGATGTCAGAGGGCCCTCAGCGTCCTTCTTTATCACCCACATGAAGGTTTCCATGAATTTCATCTCTGGTGTTTACAGGGAAATTTTTATTATTGTACTTACTGTAATGAGATCAGCGTGTTGTCTTGCTGGTTTTCGTAGTTTTGTAATTGCATTTGTTTTTCAACTACAGACATTTTTATGGGTTGTTTTGAGAAATCTAAATACAGAACAGAATATTCTTCTGCAGTTTCCAAGTGGATTCATTTATGAGTCAGTGACACGTTTTCTGTGCCCGTGTCTATTAATTTATTCAATAATACATCAATTGCATTTCCTGTACACAGTGATTTAAATAACTCTGACAAACATGTTTTTTTAGTTAAAATTCTTTTTGATGTTTTCTATGGGGCTCAAAATATAAAAATGTATGGCTGTAATTACTGTCCAGAGATTGTAGTGAAGAAAATAAAGTCTTGCTAAATAACAGCCTTTTGGAAAAAACCCTCAAGGGACATTTGGCATACTGTATTTTATTACAATATTTAAAAAACATCAAATCAAAGTCTGCATGAAACCATATAATACAAATATTATATTTCTGAGATCTTTGCACATTTGTATTAAACTGTGTAAGATTCTCTTATTTGTTATTGAGTCATACATGTTTATTTTTGAGCTTTAGATGTCAGTACAGTTAATCAGGCTGTAGAGAAAGTTTCTACTACTGCACAAAGCTGCTCATCTATGAGGGTAAAATGCAGGTTTGCATGTTTGCCAGAGTCATGAAATTCTGCTGTTTCCTCTGACAGTTATTAAGCTGTTGTGGCAGAGGAATGTCTGAAAGCTTATTTGATTCTGTGAGGGAAGCAATAAAGCTCACAGATCCCATCCAGGTGTCCAAAACAACTGTGATTGAGACCAAAAGAACAGTGAGAACACGCCTCATCAAAACTAAAGATCCAGCACATTTGTTAAGGCTGAGCTACTGAATGCTGCTAAACCATTTTGGGATGTTGGGAAATTCTGCATTTCAGACAGGCTGCCCATTTGCACATCTGAGCTCAAATATGTTTGCGCATTTCTCTCCGCTGGTCCCCAAACTAATTGCTATTGCTTATGCTCGACTGCAGAGCACTTGGAAGGAAAATATGAGAAATTAGAAAATGTCACTCCACTTGTTAAGCTCTACTCCCAACTGCTTTCAGAATACCATGGAAACGCACAAAGCCCTTCACCTCAGGGAGATTCACTTTGGGTTTGGTTAAGAATGTGGGGTTATGCTGCCTAAGAGCACGCAGGTTTATCTGTAAAGAAAGAGCTGACCACACAGTGCACCCTAAAACACGTCTAATCACTCTATGAGGAACAGCACAGAAAACAAACTCAATATGCATAATGTCTGAATAAAACATTCGGAATATTGTCATTTATTAGCCAGAAAGCATGAGACAGAGAATTAGAGTCCAATAACGTCCACAGAGACTGAAAGATTACGATAAAGCTACAGCAGTAACTCCACACAAACTCCACATTTTCCTAAATGTTTTGAGGTCTGATCACTGTGCACACCTCACCATCTGCACAATCTGACGTTCTATTCATATCTGTGCTACAACGTTTGGATACATTCACTGTAATTATTACAGGAAGTGAACGTTTATAGAAATCAATTCAAACAGAACGATTGATAAATATTACAATTATTTATGACGGTGATACAATCAAACAGTAATGTCTGGCACAGGTGTAACACTAGCAACACAAAGATCATGAATTAATTCCCAGAAAACACAACTTTGGACCTTCACTACGAGTCTGTTGAGTCCGTGAGAAGACAATATCACACACACACAAACACACACACACACATTGCAGTTATCATTCATTACATTTGCTCCTTTCTGGTGGGGCTGTAATGACAGACCAGTCGACATCAACACAAACTTCCAGTGCTGATTCACTGGTTCCGACCTTCACAGGCAGTCAAAGCCAGTGTCTGTGTATCATAATTAATGAGAGACAGTGAGACAGAAAAGGCAAAACGCTGAGGGTTAAACTCAACTCTACTGCTGTTGAGGGCTCTAAATCACTCACTCACACACACAGACACAGACAGAAGCTGGAGTTCAGTAACAGTGCACTGCTTTCATACGGGTCCAGTATCAATACTGGCCCATCAATCTTTCATTGCACCTGTACTTCTCTTATCTTCTGAATTACTGGATTCAAGGCAGCACAAATCCACATACTCGAGGGCACGGAATTAAGTTCAGTTAGTTCAAATAAATTTCACACTCATTTTTTATGGCCTTTGAGCTCCAGTGGAACGTCTCCCTTGTCATTTATAACAAACAAACTAACAGAACATTTGTTCTTCTGTCCCCATGAGAATTGGCAGTAAGTATTTTCCTCATGTTGCTTTCAGAGATGACATCCTGATGTCACAGCAAACGCATACGACTTCCATTCTCATGTGTAACGCAAAATACAAACAATAAAATATACTTGTTTTTATAATGGGGACCAGAACTGTCGAGTAACATGAGTAATGACTTCAGTCATAATGAGAGATGAAATATCAGCATATCTGTTTACAGCACCATAGATGTATTGAATATCTTTGATTACATTTACATTACCTTTCTTTAGCATTTGACATATTTAAAGTTTAACAGCGCTAGTTGTTATTATGACACTCTGCATTATTTCTTATTTTGTTCTACATGAGGGTGAGTAAATGAGGAGGAAATTGTTATTTCTGGGTGAACTAGCTCTGTGTGATCAATCTGGGCTGCGGTTTGGAGCGCTGCACATTTGCTGCATGCAGATCCCTTGTTTTCCCTCCGAGCGGCCTACAACTTCTAGAAGCATTGAGATGACAGAAAACAGAGATGAGTTTTCCAATAATTCAGAGGCGTTTGAATGACAGCTGCAACAGGACACCTCACAGGAAATATGGAACAGCATCTATGATTCAAAGTCCCCCTCCTCGTTTCTGGAGGTGAAGTCAATGGTGAAGCGTCACCTGAGGGTTTTCTGATTAAACTGTGTTCAGAGTGGCCAGCTCTCCTCCTGTGATGACATCAATCAGGCCCACTGAGAGCATACAAGCTAAATCGAAGGTTCCCTCTTTACCATCAGTCAGAAAAGAGGTTTCTGACAACCCTGAGTGGCATCTGGTGTCTGTGCACATTTTTATGAGCATCACGGCCCTTGTTTGCCTGTTCGCAGGACTCGCCTGCACACAGCTCACCTTGGGCTCTGCTCATTTGGCATTGCTGAACAACACTGACATCAATCACCTGAGAACAGCCAATTAGCCTCTTAGCCTCGGCTCTCCACAGCTGCCATTAGGTTTCACTGGAGAAGCTCTGGGCCAATCAGCAACAACAGATTTCAATGAAATGTGTTCATGAGTTACTGAACAAGCTTGAGGAATATACTGACTTAAACATTTTCCCTCTACCAGAAATTCCCAATAACCTGCTGAATATAACAGCAGTGATTTACAAACTGACACCCATCTGAGAGACTGCACTCTCATCTAGGGGTCAAAAATAAAATTATGGTATATGGCATGTTAGAAGTAAATAAGTTATCCTTAAACCTGGCCTGAAAATCAATAGTCTCTTCCTGCATTTTGGTTCGGCCATATTTTAATATGTATACACACACACAGTGTTATTGCAAATGCCCAGTTTCCCTCAGTGAAAACTAGCACCTCCGCTTGCCCTCCGTCTGCAGCCCCACGCATGCGTTTAAAAGCCCTGAACTTTACATCCAGCTCTTATAGGATATGTGAAAGTCTCGCCTCAATCACGACTTCACACATGGACAATTCAATGACCTCCTGCCTCTTTATTTATACTGTCACTTTTCTATTGACACGGTTGCATCTATCGTCAATATTTATTCTGTAGGTTCCCAAGAGGAACCTGCCACATACAAACATGAACAAAAACACACTGACACTCTGTTCTAACTCTGAGATTCAGATTTTGATGGGAAAGATATGATTTCTTACATCAAGTTCAGTGATAGTGATAAAGAGCGCACATACGTCTTCATATCCTCACTGTGAAGATGCTCTTAAATAAAAGTTACTAACGTTTTAAAGTTCAGGTAAATACGACTGCAGTTATACTTGCTTTATATTCAAAGAGAGCTGACAGTCATTTACAGCAGTAAAAAGCCTATTATATATATTACATAAGCCAGAAATATTCTGTTATCATTTACTCATATCATTCAAACCCTTTAGGTTGTAATTTTCTTGTGGAACACAAAAGTATATTTTAGCATTATGTCCTGGCTTCTCTGAAATCTCTCCTGTGCTATATCTCACGTCCTGTGAAGACAAACTGTGTGTGAGAAAAACATCTAATCAGAATTAAACATGGAGTCTGAAGATGCATCACACTATTTTAAACCTGAGATAAAATCATGTGTTTAATGATTTGCATTAGGTGAACATACAGAATAAAATCATTTAA
>JAZGTJ010002229.1:0-44309 GCA_036877575.1 Botia almorhae | reverse complement strand
GGTTTGGGTTATGGGCAGGTTTGAGTTATGGGCTGGTTAGGGTTATGGGCTGGTTTGGGTTATGGGCAGGTTTGGGTTATGGGCTGGTTAGGGTTATGGGCAGGTTTGGGTTATGGGCTGGTTAGGGTTATGGGCGATTTGAGTTATGAGCGGTTTGGGTTATGAGCTGGTTAGGGTTATGGGCGATTTGAGTTATGAGCGGTTTGGGTTATAGGCAGGTTTGGGTTATGAGCTGGTTAGGGTTATGGGCAGGTTTGGGTTATGGGCTGGTTTGGGTTATGGGCAGGTTTGGGTTATGGGCTGGTTAGGGTTATGAGCAGGTTTGGGTTATGGGCTGGTTAGGGTTATGGGCTGGTTTGGGTTATGGGCAGGTTTGGGTTATGGGCTGGTTAGGGTTATGGGCAGGTTTGGGTTATGGGCAGGTTTGGGTTATGGGCAGGTTTGGGTTATGGGCTGGTTAGGATTATAGGCAGGTTTGGGTTATGGGCAGGTTTGGGTTATGGGCTGGTTTGGGTTATGGGCAGGTTTGGGTTATGGGCAGGTTTGGGTTATGGGCTGGTTAGGATTATAGGCAGGTTTGGGTTATGGGCAGGTTTGGGTTATGGGCAAGCAAGATGTTAATCCTGGAACACATCTTGGCAAAATCACATGACAATCTTTACCTTCACTCTGACACTCGTCTATTGTGTTTCAGTTTTCATACATTTGCTGTAATGGAATAATGAACATTATTTCCATTGACTGTGTTCAGCAGCGCTGGGGTTCAGACTGTAATCTTGAGTCATTTTGTTTTATAAGTGTTTTTCAGAGCTCTTATCAGTGTGTTCTGAACTTTGCTCTCTGATCTTAAAGATTTTGCATTGGTGTGGCTTTTATTTATCACATGCAGATACTGCCCCCCCCTCCCCTCCCCACTGTAATTCTTTGATCATTCTGTCTGTTTTTTCCTCAGCGTGTCCCTTCTTTAGTGATAAAACCTTCCCAGAGGTAAAACAGAAGAAATCATCATTAAAGGAACTGTTTCAGACGCAGTAATGACACGTTTTCACTTTTAAATTAATCAACAGGGTCCAGATTCTATTATTGTCTCTTAAAGAATGCTTTTGTAAATTGCTTTAACAGGTTTCACGTAAGTACAACGTCAAAATCAAAAATGCTTTTGTTCAACTCAGTGAGGGAATAATACAAATGCTTTGTTCAGAAGCCTTCCTCAAGCTCAGAGGAAGCTTTCGACCAAAACATCTGTATTATTATTTCCTCACTGAGATAAACAAAAGCATTTTAATATGGACATTTTATTTATGTGAATCATTTATAAGCATCAGTACCTGTAAAACTTATAAAGAGAGAGCGCAGTTACAACCTTGTCTTTTAAATGAATCCACAGGAATGATGATTTCTGATCTCGACTCTGGCAGTCAGCATTTTAGTTATAAATAATCACACGAGGAAAAACACAAGCTGTCAATTAACTATTCATATTCTTTGTATGTGCATTTTCCATGTATAATCATATGAAAAGGTTTCAAAGTATTCTTGAACTTTAGCTCTTTTGAGTCCATTGACCCTTGAGAAACGTGACAATCAGCATCATGACAGGTCAGGAGGTCTCTGTGTCTGAAGTGTGTGTGCACGTGTAGGAGACATTAAAAAAGAATCGACAATAATTGACTCAATGTATTAAGAATTCGTTCTCCTGGTTATGGTTGACTAATAAAAAGATCAGGTGACTCACATCATGGATGGTACACTGATAAGTAACCTGTTGACTATGACACACTATCCAGGTTATGCAGTATAATTACAATATAATTCAAGTGGAATATGAGCAGGCTGGATGTCTCTTCCACATGTGGCTGTAAACCTCTTTACCTGCCTTTGTGTTTACACACCTTCAAAATCCATTTACTCGGTGGTCTAATGGATCAGTAATAGCCATTCACATGTCTGAAAAGCAAATGTGTGTGTATAGTTTCTGATTGCTCTGTTAGTCACTTAGGACATTATTATGTGTGTGTGTGTGTGTGTGTGTGTGTGTGTGTGTATGAATTTGACCACTGAACACTCTTTCTGTAATTTCCCCAGATGTCACCTGAAGGACACAAGAACTAACTGGGACACAAGAACTAACTTCAGAAGTTCCTAAAAGACTGAGTTATCATAATTAACTGTAGAACTGTTTCTTCAAACTACCAGTACCTTGAAACAATGGCTTCCTACAGCCCTGGGCCCACACAAGAGCCCTCTTCAGAAGTGTCGAATGGCAACCTAAAAACAAGTGGCTCTCAGGAGTGTATGAAACTGAAGAAAGAAATATCTTTACTTAATGGCGTGTGTCTCATTGTGGGAAACATGATTGGCTCTGGAATCTTCGTCTCGCCGAAAGGCGTGTTGATGTACAGCGCCTCCTATGGGCTGTCTCTGGTGGTGTGGACGGTTGGTGGGCTCTTCTCTGTGTTCGGGGCCCTCTGCTACGCTGAGCTTGGAACCACCATCACCAAGTCAGGTGCCAGTTATGCCTACATCCTGGAAGCCTTTGGAGGTTTTCTGGCCTTCATTCGTCTGTGGACATCCCTCCTTATCATCGAGCCCACGGGTCAGGCTGTGATAGCCATCACCTTCTCCAACTACATGGTGCAGCCCATTTTCCCCACCTGTATAGCACCCTATGTGGCCAATCGTCTGCTGGCTGCAGCTTGCATCTGTGAGTTAGTGTGTGTGTGTGTGTGTGTGTGTATGCAAAAGAAATGCTTATGTGTAAAAGTGCATCAGGGATTTGTATACATCAGGGCAGTCTCATTCTGTCGGGAGAGTTTACTAATGTATTTCCTAATCGTCTGACAGCTTATTGGTGAAGATGGTAGAACTTTTAATATTTATATATTAATATGTATTATTTATAACTTGTAATATATAGGTATTTGCTGTACATGGCAACAGGAAGTGGATCATGTATAAAACACAACAGTCAATTACATGATCCACAGACAGTGAGAGTGAAGAATCTGATAGGAAAACAAACTGAAACACAGTCATGTCATTAATTTTAATCTAAAACTGTAGAAAAACAACTGCTCAGATTCCGGATGTTATAAACTACTGCTGATCATGTGACAGAAATTCTGACATTATGAAAGTGTGTGAATGATGTTTTAGGGAAGAGAAACTGTGTCAGATGAGTGCGGCTAATGCTGAAGATTCACGTGATTCTGTCTCATGCAGCACAGACATGCAAGACAGCACAAAAAAGTACCAGCTAATAGAAAAGTGTGTCTGTGACTCTGTGATGATTCAGACCACAAAGATCTGAAAGACACATCATCTGTAGTAACATCACATAATCACAATCATATATATATATAGTATATAAATATATATCACCATCACATCTGTCAGAAAGTGAGAAGTAGATTTACACCAGCAAAGTTAAATGAAGTTCAAATCACACTTTTTATGGTGTAATAAAATCTACTGGCAACGTGAATGTGCTGATTTGTAGAAGTCAAAGTTCTCTAGATTATGACTCTGACCCTTATGACTAATAACTAATGACAGCTCAGCATGGCACAGAGCCAACAGCACGCTGGGACCACATACCATTTCATGTTGTCTGGGGAACAAGTTTTTAAACAAGTTTTAGACAAAAGATGCAGTTAGCTTATTAATATTCATCCAAAGCAGGGAAATGTTTACAGTACTGTCCAAAATCCTGCATGTCTTGTTTTTATGTTTCAGTGTGTGTCAGATTTTTAAACATGTTTTGCTATTAACTGTAATAATCCACTGAGACTTTTGTATGAACAAGCAGTCCTGCAACACACAGTGTGACACACACACACACACACAGATCTCACCATCATCAGTCAGTCTGAGATTACAGTGAATGTTTTATAAGACTGTAGAGATGAAGGTGTGTGAGTACCTTCTGAACTTGAGGGAACACTGATAGCAGCCATAATAGATAAGATGATGAGCAAACTAGAAGACATTTCTGAGCACTCTGGCCTAACTTAAAGGACTCACAGTGTGTGCGTGTGTGTGTGTGTTATACTTGCTGAAACATATGCAATACTGTCTTGTGAGGATTTTTAGTGTCCTCACTATTACTTGGTTAATGGGTCAGGCTGTGATTGAATCTGGTTATATTTTGTATACATGAAAGTCATGTGATACATTGTTACATTCTGTTACGTCCATATAAGAAAAACTCTTCTTTGATTGACTGCCAATTTCAGTTCACTTTCCATTCATGTATTTGTTAACAAAGGTTGTTATACACCTTTGTTAACTTCTCTACAAAGCCGTGGACAGAGCTGTAGGATGACACTCTGATCTGAAATAGAGTCTCAAAGCACAGGTGCTTATAGTGAGATTTTGTGTAGAACAGAATCGTGTGCGAGCACACACAGACTTTAGTTTAATGCTGCCCTAAGCGCTTTCACTCCTTGCAAAACAACCATCAGGAGTGCTGGAGTCAGCAGCCCTGCTTCCTCAAACCAGGAAGAATACCTTAAAAACACACACACACACACACTGAAGGGTCAACAAACTGACCCTTGAAAATCATTGATCCTCATGAAAAACAGGGGAAGATCATGTCCATTCCGTGTTATTGCACTGATGTTGTGTCTACACTGTTTCTTTTCAAGAACACCCACAGATGAAAACAACCAGACATGTTTTCTCCTCTAGAAAGCCCTGCAAAACTCAAGAGCATTTCTGCTCAGAGCGCATGAAACTGTGATGTGAGCAGAAGTGTCAGAGAGTCATGTGATGCTGTGCTCATTCTGCAGGCCTGCTGACCTTTGTGAACTGTGCCTATGTCAAGTGGGGAACTCGTGTTCAGGACTTCTTCACCTATGTGAAGGTCATAGCCCTCATCGCCGTCATCATCACTGGCCTTGTCAAGATATTCCAGGGTACAGCTGTTACCTCTTATCTGTGTGATGATCTGTGTGTGCATGTGTGTGTGCATGTGTGTGTCTCATGCGTGTGTTTTGTGTGTGTTTCAGGAATGACCTGTGATGATCTGTGTGATGATCTGTGTGTGAGTGTGTTCGTCTCATGCGTGTGTTTTGTGTGTGTTTCAGGTTACACACAGAACTTTGAGAGTCTGTTCTCAGGTTCATCTCAGGATCCTGGTGATGTGGCCCTGGCGCTATATTCGGCTCTTTTCTCTTACTCTGGATGGGATACTCTCAACTTTGTCACTGAAGAGATCAAGAACCCAGAGAGGTGAATGTTACAAGATCTCTTTATCTGTCCGTCCATCTTTTTAAGAAAGTACAGAAACAACAAACAAAAGAAAAAAAATGACTTAAAGGTTATATCGCTATATTCTCAGTTGACTAAAAAACTGAACACAACACACATGTGGTTGAGCTCGTCTTTTCGTGGGATCCTCAGATTGGTCATGTGACAAGAGCTCCACCTTTAACTTTCCCTCCATAAACTAAAAAAGTACTTCTCTGTTTGATTCATTAACATTGTTATTAAACCCAATAAACATTGAACAAATGTATGAAATGCATAACTGTATGAAAACTAGACCTGTATAAAGGATTAGAATATTCCTCTCACAGAAAAGATTGATTAATTCTGAATAAACAGTATGCACTAGACAGTGTGTGTGATAGCAAACATTGAAACTGTGAGTGTACAGTCTTCAAAATGAAGTCACATGCGCAATAATGTCTTTTGCTGCCCTCTGGTGTTATATTTATGTATTGCAGAAATCTACCTTTGGCCATTGCCATTTCCATGCCCATAGTCACAGTGATCTACATTCTGACCAACGTGGCATATTATACAGTGCTGCCCATTCCTGCCATCCTGGACAGTGAAGCTGTGGCTGTGGTGAGAGGCCATCAGACACACTGTAAATGTGATGACTACACAACGCATCAGAGTTTCTGAGCTAACACACATTTGAATCCACAGACATTTGCAGATCAGGTATTCGGCTATTTCAACTGGACGATACCACTTGCTGTCGCCCTCTCCTGTTTCGGAGGATTAAATGCATCTATCCTGGCTGCTTCACGGTGAGCTTTGCCTTTGCCTGGACATAATAATAATATATAATAATAATAATAATGATGCAACCAGTGTCTTGCCATCTAGATATAGAAAAACTCAACTGAAACATTGTATGTGATACAATCAAAACCAGATTTCCAGAGCATTTATTTTCTGTGAATCACTGATTGTCTTTTATTGAAGGTTTTATTGGCTTAAAAGTGCCTTTTGAAGACCCCTTTGACATTTCAGTTTATTTGTCATTCACGTGTCTTCAGACTGTTCTTCGTGGGCTCCAGAGAAGGTCACCTGCCAGACTACCTGTGCATGATTCATGTTAGCCGCTTCACCCCCATCCCTGCCCTGCTCTTCAATGTCAGTCCTCTTCTCTACATCTCCATCTGTTTGTGTCTCATGACCATCAGAATGCCACTGTGCTATAATTATACTGTGTGTATGTCTGTGCGTGTCCAGTGAAGATCCTGCATGTCATTATTCACATGTAAGACTGTATGTTTCAGTACATGCAGCCGTGATCGAGTGTGTGTGATTAAAGCGTGTTTTTCGCCTGACAGGGTGCAATGGCTCTTGTGTATCTGTGTGTGGAGGATATCTTTAAACTGATCAACTACTACAGCTTCAGCTACTGGTTCTTTGTGGGTCTGTCTATTTTGGGACAGCTGTACCTGCGATGGAAACAACCAGACAGAGTGCGACCACTAAAGGTAACCACACAAACCAACATCTACATACATTTCATGTCATTGTGTCCACTAAGAATATAAATGTATGTGAATGAAATTTAATGTCATAGGCTGCAGTGTGACATATCTAATCCCTGTTTCTGTCTTTATCTTTCAGCTCAGTCTGATCTTCCCCATTATATTCTGTCTCTGCACCGTGTTTCTGGTGGTGGTGCCTTTATACAGTGACACCATCAACTCATTAATTGGCATTGGCATCGCCCTATCAGGAGTTCCTGTCTACTTCCTGTGCTGCTATCTGCCCGCCCACCGCAGACCTCTGTGGCTGCGCAGGTTTATCGGTCAGTTCAGTTTTAATGATCCCGTGTAACTGAATGAAGGCATGTTTTTATTTTGAGCTGAACTATCCCTTTAATTCTCTTTCCATTCCCTCTTTACCAGCATCCTCGGGTGTGCTCATTCAGAAGGTGTGCTACTGCGTTCTTACTGAGATGGACACAGAGGACGAGAAAGCAGAGTAGTTTATCTGAAGTTCTTCAGATTACACTCCACCTGAGCGAGAAACAGGCTTATACTGTGACAGCCCCGATTAATGCACGTGTCATTTTAAATCATTCATGAAATGAGAACTGTCCCCAATACTAAGTCAAAGCTAGTCTGTTATATTTATTGGTAATATTTATGTTGAAGAGTTGTCTGTTATGTTTATCACTGGTTAAAGCGATAGGGATTTTAAAGCTGTCACAGGGCTTGGCATGATGATAAAACGACAGCACTGATAATATTAGTGGGATTATTACCTGAAATTTGTACCAGCTTGATATGGACATATTTGTCCGGATAAGAGTTTAATTGAATATACATTTAGAGTAAAAAACTATTAACACAACAGTGTTGTTGTATTAAAAAAAAGACTTGTCATGGTATGTATATTTTAAAAATAAAATGACAAAACAGTGTTATTGTGATAACGCCTAAATAAAGAACAAACAATGCGATTGCTAGGTTTGTTTTTGCTCAAATCTGTGTGTCAGTAAGTGGACAATACTTGTGTGTTTTAGTTGACAAAGAGAGATTCATTTGTATGCACATAAAACAGTTCTTCACACTTTACTCTAGGGCAATAAAATTGCTCTTTTATATGAATACATAGCACGACACATTGCACTTATTTCCACCAACATTACCTCACTCTGTCTTCATTCATATGTACAAAGCAATGACACAGCTTGATTTGATTTTTAGCCAATGGTGTCTTCCCAGGGCCTCTTCTTAGCATCTTGTTTGGGACTCGCTGCTTTTCCTGTTGACATTGGTGCTGCTGACTGCTGCAGGGGGTTGTGGGTAAAGGTCTGTCTCAGTGGACCTTAAAAGAAAAATTGTAAACAAGATGTCATGCTGCATGTGTTATACCCAGTACATAATACACACAAGCACTATTAGAAAATAATGTCGGCCAGCATTATGCTGCCATTTAAAAAACTCACTGAACTTAAAGGCAGCACTAAAAAGGATGCTGTGTTTCCAACATTTTATTTAAAAATATGCTGCAATGAAATTGCATGAAAGGTCATTATTCCGTCAGGACCAGTGAAAAGGTAACGCAGGGCTAGCAGAAAATATCCTCACAGTCCACTGACATATAGAGTATCTCATTTAATGTCTGTGTGGAGCTGAACATCAACACCTCACCTTTGGCTGCCATATCAAGATGTCCTTTGATTCTTCTCTCTCTCTCCTCCAGCTGCTGAGCCAACTGAGCATTTTTCCATCCTGAAAACACACACACACACACACACACACACATTACAGGAAGCATACAGCAGGCATGAGAGACAGAAGACACATCCATAAAGTGAAAAGGTCTATTTCAGTCCACACCTTTCTTAATGCTTTCAATGAAACCTTCATTTTTGGGCAGTGCTGACGGAGGGTGTGTGATGCGCTCTGGGATGCGGAACTTCTGTCTGACTGTCGGGTGCCTCAGCAGGGCCACCTGACCCAGTGAGAAGAGGTTAGAGGTCATCCAGTAAGTAAACACAGCCTGGAAAACACAGAGTGACACCCATCATTACAGAATGACAAGAGAGGACGCATCTCATCACAAACAGCATGCGGTAGAGCAGTCTGAAGGATAAAGCAGGAGTGTAAGAGAGAGAGTTTGACTCTTACCGTGGGGAAGTTAATGGTCAGAGGAAGGATAACAAAGGGCATGATTCTGAAAACAGTCTTCATGGCCTTTAGATTGGGGTTGTCTACACCAGATTCAGCTCCCAACTGAAAACATTATGAAAACAATATACATTCAAAGTATATGTTATACCTGAAAATAAACTTCTCGTCTTACAGTTCCTATTTTGTTTACACATAAGCAAGAAAATAATTTGGTTTCGAAACAACATGAGGGTAAATAATTTTCTTTTTCAATTTTCATTTTTGAGTGTATTGCTGAAAATATTTAACCTCCAGGATGGCAAACATAGTGCCAGTCACAGCCAAGGGGAGAATGTAAAATGGATCAGATGCTGTTAGATCCTGGAACCACCAGAGGCCGCCAGTCTGTAAACTGGGTACAGGGAGATATGCCATCTTACGCAAGGCAATAAAGAAAGAGATGAAGACTGGAGCCTGAAGAGGAAGATGATATCAAGATATATATGAATAGCACATATCAGCCAATTAAACAAATGATCTGGTCGTGACATCAACACAATGATGAAGATGAAACATCATGGAGTGAGAGAGAGACTGACCTGTACCAAAGGCACCAGGAACCCACGCAAAGGGTTCACATCATGCTTCTTCTGAAACATCATCAGGTCAGTGTAGGCTTTTGAAACTAGAGAGTGAAGATAGAGGATCACGTGTGTCACACTAAAGGACAGTATTACTGCAGTATTAGCCAGAACTGATCATAAAAACTGAGTGTAGAGGTCAAGCAATAGATGAGAGAAGTATATGAGGGAAAGACAGTGTAGCACAAAACACTTACAATCAAATTTATTTCCGCTCTGCTTGGCCTCATTCATGCGGTTCGTGAGTTTGGTCATTTCAGGCAGGACGTTGTTCAGCTTGGCCGCTTCTCTCTGTCCCTTTACAATGACAGGAAACACGACACAGCGAGCAATAATAGTGCCTGGAAACAACCGAGAGACACGGAGGAAATTCCATCTGAAACTCATATTATTCCAATCAATGTGATTAAAAATTCACATTCACTGGTAAACTGGTGTGTATGGTCTTCTTTACCAAACCTCAAACAAGTGCTGTTTACATTGAAGAAGATTTATGTGTCATTGAATAAATGGAGATTATTACTATAATCCTCATTACCTGCAACAATAGCACCCCACCATGGCAACCCAACACCAACATGCATAAACTCAAGCAGATTCTGGATCAAGCCCACAGGTGTGTAGCTGCCCAGGCCAAGCTCTGATAGGCTGGTTTCAGCACAACCCCCCTGAAGAACATCCAATGCTGTCAGAGGAGTCTCAGCCACCTGCTCTGTGATTGGCTGCATAACTGCTGGGGCGGGATCAGCACTAAGACTTGAAGTGGAGCCTGGGACAGACACAGCCGCATCTGCAGGTTCAGCTGTAGATGACACACTCTGAACGCCTGTGGTTGTCTGTAATAAGTAATAAAAATGTAATACATTTTACAAATCCTAATACAAATTATAAGTACAGATTTGAAAACTGAATTTACTATGAATGCATTCATAACAGAAATAAAGGCACAGACCTGTTTTAACAGCTTTCAGAACCCACCTCTGAACTGTTGTGTCGGACCGCCAAAGCACTGACCAATAGAAACTTTCCATTGTTGTGACACCCGAGCAGTCGCCGGTCTACAGACCTCCTGCTTCCTCTGAGAGTGTGCAGATGTGATCTCTGTACAACCCACTGCAATAACAGTCCAGGTTCAAATGAAACTGTTCATCATATCTGAAATATCACCATTCACTGTCTTGGCTATAGATGTTGACCATTCTGACACTGTTACATAAACACGCGTGTATATAGCAATGGAAACCTTTTTATTCATAAGATGCGCAATAATAAACAAACAATGATCCCACCATAAAACCCTGACTGCTCATGACACATCGATCAACCATCAATCAGACAAACACACGGTTTCTACACTGACGCTGTTGTTTACGTTTCAACAGAATATGAGAGTTTTGATAAAGATGACATATCACTAGTGTACACGAGCACAGCTATGCGCTTAGCTCTTTAGCATCTCTCAAAGTCACGTCCTATAAAATGCTACATTTTGCGATATTTGGGGAACAAATTAACAAAGTACAAACAACCTCATACGTCTGACTAACCTCATTATCTGTCACAATAACAGTGGAAATGATCGGTGCATTTGTTTGTCGAAACAAGCATGTTCTCAGACAGCCTGTGACCCTGAGCGCAGCCATCTTTGATCGAGCAACACATTGTACGGTGAGCGGAACGGGACAAACGCGTGTCTCCGCCCCCTTCACGTAAAGCATAAACCGCAGCCGGTTTGTGCTGCTCTGGCCTGCTGGCGGAGCATCTGCTGTTTGAAAAATCATCTTCATCGCTTTACATAAGAAAAACAATTGTCAATTTAGCAATTTAAAAATGGCTAAGGAAGCCGATAATAATGTTCAATATTCAGAGGACTCCGCGATAAGTGTCATCTTTAAACAGTTAATGTTTTAATTTTCTTATTCTCTATTTCTATGTTTTCATATGCAAGTGTGTATTCAAGTGGTTGAGCAAGCTTTAAAATATATTTTTCTTTGTTATCAGCTGCATTGCCATGTAGCCATCAAATGCCATCAGACTATGTCATTGCTTGGTTCAAGTTTTATCCTAAACAGGTTTGTCACCATTACCCTGTTTACCTGTTGACTGACATTGATTCCTGAGCTCCCTGCCATGTTTAACCAGTTGTTGCATTTTAGAGGAAAACTTAATTTACCTGTCCTGGATTTCACGAGGGTCGGAGGAAAATCTGTGGAGCAAAGCTGTTCTATCAGGATAACAGAGAGAATATTTGGAAGAAAACCTCACAATACTTGCTGCCAGAAGACTGTGTGATTTTAAATCATTATGACTTCTGTTTTGAGGGTAGAATTCATTTGATGTTCTGCAAGATTTTAAACCTGCCTGTGTGTCATTGCAGCAGTGTCCATGTCACTCTCATGTAGAACATCAAGCCATTTATACACATTATCACATTTATATTTTCATATTCCATTCCTGCAGAATATGAGGGCGGGCAGAATTTACAGTCTGTGATCAATACAAACAAGTAAAACAAGTAACGAAACGTTCTTACTGTAATATGCATTACTTTGTAAAGACTTAAAACATCACACTGAGAGTTATAGCATGTTTATTGTCACCAACTTATCAACATTTGCAACAAGTAATTTAATATATAAATTGTGATACATTCATTTTTATAATTAACTGTTGTTATATATTATTATATTTATTCTCCAATATTATCCCCCTGAAAGTTGCCAATGTTGGCAAATTAACTTGAATATATGACCACAAAAACATTCAAGAAATCTACTGATTTAAATCATTTGCGTCTGAGAATACGGAAAACAAAACAAAATGTATAATATGATCATTAACTACTTACACTACTAAACACACAATAACAGAATAAATTTAAAAGTCAAAATTCTTCTTTAAAGAGTTTGATTTGTGATTCAGTGCAAATTCTCCCTTTATTCAGCACCTGCATCAAGAACTGTCTGCATGTCTCTTTTGGATGTTGAGTTTGATTCAAACATACAGTACAAGATTCTACAGTTTTTTTATTTGATGACAACTATAATCCACAGGAGATTGTTGAAAGAATGAATGACGTGTTGATGGCTGACAGTTATTGATTTTATAAATCAGATATGACTGACTGTTTACAGAATTTAGATTTTATTTTGTTTTATTTGTCAGCAGGAAATTAAAGCTTTTTCTTTATGATCTACAGATGCAGGACAGGTTTAATGGTTTTTAGGGACAATTGCTTTTGCTTTCCTAATAGCCTGTTTGAAAGTACAGTATCCATGTCTGTTTTCTGCTACTATCTTGCAGAGATGCTGCAGCAGTTCTGAGGGCTGGTTCTGATTACTGGTGTCAGTGACGTAGTACCTCCTCTGACAACTGTAAACCACTTTTCTGATTTTGTTGTGTTTGGAGATAAATTCATTAATGGACAGCCCGAGATTTTTAAGCTCTCTGCCATTTGTGAAGATAATCATCATGTGCTTTAAAGCTGCTGAACCCAGTCGTGTTTTAATGTTATTAAAAAGACCTTGCTGGTACTCACTAAACCTGGATACTGGTGCCACCCACAGAATCACATTAGGGCCCGGGTGACATAACGTGACACATCTCTGAAGTTCACTGGCCCACTTCACTGGGGTGAGGGAAAAGAGATTTGGAGTGTTCACCACAGTGATGTTTCTAACTGTGTGTTCTGTGGACTCTTTGATGTCGGTCTCTGGGAATAATTTCCTGTCAAGGATGAGATTCCCCACTGAACCTTTTCCAGAGCTCGGTGGCCCTAACAGAAGAACCCTCAGACGGAAGTCTGTAATGAAATTCCAAAACTGCAGTTTTACTCAAATTGTGTTCTGCAAAATGAATGTCAATTCTGTTTCTTATAAATCATTGTTTGAAAAATATTTTTCATCCTTGTGTTTTTTAACTTACCCTTTCTGTACATCAGCATGTACGGAAGCCTTGAGCTGTCCAATAAAAAAGCATTTCTGCATTTGGCACTTTGTACAAATTGTTCAAATGTCATTTTAAGAAGAGATGCTTGTTGACACTTTCACAAAACAGCACTCACCCCTGTAATGATGCTTCTGACTGGAATAAGAGCCATCCATCCAGGTCATATACACATATATTTAAAATAAGTTGTAATCTCAGTTATATTTATTTATAATTGTACTGATAATCCACATTAAATAATGTACCTCTGTAACAGTGCTGTCATCAAAACGGTACCATTTCTGACAGGATTTGATGAGAGCATCATAGTGTCCACTACTGTATCCACCCATATGATTTATAACAGCATAAAGATGATATGTATTATTCTGAAAGAAAATGCAGTTTAAAATCAGATCAAATCAGTTTGATCAATTTGAATTTGATGAGATTTATTAGCAGTACCTCAATGTGCAGAACTGACGGCACATCAAGAGCACATAAATTCTTCACGTATCTCATCTGCATGTAATCGAAGTGAAACCTCTTCAGCTGGAGAGTGAGAACTGTGGGAAACTGCTCCATCTCACTCCACTGTGAACAGTACAAGAGCTGTGCTTAGTGTAAACTCAAGAGTACAGATGAATATCTCCTCTCTGCTGTCATCACTCACAGTCTCGGTTTCTGTTTTCTGGTCACATCTGTCACAATACAGCCAGTCTTCCTGGTCTAGTCTTGAATGTTTAAAGAATGTCTCTAGACCTTCATTCTTCAAGGATAAAATAATAAAAATGTTGGGGGGGGGGGTAGACATTAACATTCTGTTAAGTATCTGTTGATGGGTGTGACAGTTTTCTTACCACTGTATTGTGCTCATTAATTCCACTGTCAATGGGCAGAGGTAATGAGATGAAAGAGCTGGTTTTCTTCTGGATACTGCTACACGATGTGCACTTTGTTATGTTGTTCATTTTACCTTCAAATACCTGCAACATTTACAATGTATGATATTTTAAGTGGCAATATATCATATAATCTACTTACTTAAAGATGATGAGAAGAGAGACTCATGATAAGACTACATTTGAAGTGTGTGGGTATTTTATTCAAATTGAACTCATGACAAATACCTCAGAAACGCGTGTCCCTGCTGCTTTTAACAGTTTTCGATAATACTCCACTGCGTCTTGTTGCTCAAACACTTTTGGGGATTTAGGAAAAAAGGAATTCTCAGTTATGAAAACAACACACTCCCACAATATTCGTTCATAATGCATTTAAATTATTATCCTATTTGGTCATTGAATGTCATTAGCTGTTTAGTGTTTTGCACATGACCAACCGGTTCTGTTAAATGAAGTTGCATCTTTTTCAAACATTTGATAATGTCTTTATTAATGTTTTGACTGTAAATGAAACGCTTATGTTATATTGACCCACCATTTTGTATGCCAAGATTTCTGGTGATTCCTTCCGTTGTGGCTACATTTACTGTAAGCTGTATACACACCTTCTGAAGCTGCAGCACCAGATTTTCTTCATCACAGTCTTCAGAGGTTTTTTCATAACTAAAGCGATCATAATCGAATTACATAACAGTGGCATCAATAATAATAATAATATTAATAATACCTCTCCACAGCATCTCTGAACTCTTGGGTCATGAACAGACATTGCAGTACTGCATTCAAATAGCAGGTGGCACCTTGATTTCTCAGGCCGTTGTACTGAACTTCGTTTCTGAATCACAGATTAAAGCAGTTAGACAGGACTTCATTCCACTGTAAACACCATCACTGTCATACATTTACCTCTGGTTTTTCTAAAGCTTTCTTATTAGAAGTTTTTTATTATAGGCCTATTGTAATTTGTAAAAGTCATTTCAGGTGTTTAAATAACTAAGTACACCACACAGTAAGTTGAAATATTAGTGTTTCTGTGTGTTGATGTTTCAGAAATGAACTCACTTCCCGTGACACTGTCGCAGGTCAGTTGGTTGTTTGGACGTTGTCATGATGTTTGCTTGATGTTTTGGTTTGGAGTAGTTCGCTTATACTGCGTTTTTCTCATCTAAAAGTGAAACGATGCACTCGCACGAGACTGATCACATTTAATCACATGCTGTAAAGTCCATTCGACCACGTTTAGCTGTATTTCCTGGTATGGAACTGAATTTAGTATTAAGTTAACTATCGCCTAAACACCAACAATCAGTGCATGACAACTCACCTGAGACGAGACGTGATCTTCCTGCTGGAGTACAGAGAAGATTTCATTCATCTCAGCGTGAGGAGATGATTCTCACGTCCTGCACGAACCCTTAATCGCCACAGTTTTACTTTCGATAAGGTGTGACCGCAACTCATTAAAGTCACGAGGAAAACTCAGACTGTAAATAAAGACTTGTTTGCATTTTTATTAAAGTGAATCTGAATACACTGTTTCTCTTACGAGAATTTAAGAGTAAATCGACAAAAGTTTTAACATCAAAAGTCAGAATTTCTCCCAGCTAAACCAGTGCTGAAGTATTTTATTGGTTAAATGTACAATTCACTGTATCATATTTACAGCACAGGTTTGACAAACAGTTAAAGCCTGTTTCTCCACATACTTCTAAAACAACAGAAAACATTAATTGACAATACATGTAGAGGTGAAAATATTATGCCTGTTAAAATAAATGTCGTCGAGATGCTAAACAGTTAAAGCCCGTTTCTCTACATATAAAACAGCAGAAAACATTAATTGACAATACATGTAGAGGTTAAAATATTATGCCTGTTAAAATAAATGTCGTCGAGATGCTAAACAGTTAAAGCCCGTTTCTCTACATATAAAACAGCAGAAAACATTAATTGACAATACATGTAGAGGTGACAATATTCTATCTGTTAAAATAAATGTCGTCCAGGTGTTTTGTAGACTTGTTCGTCCCCTCGTAGCCTCAGCATGATTTTAGGCACCTCCGGGAAGACGCAAGACCACGAAGATAGTGGAGCGATCCTCAATTTGATGGTCTGAAAACTTATCGTTGTCATCTAGCTGTTTATCTGTGTACAGCAGTCTCAGAGACGACAGATCATCGCCTAGTGGAGAAACACAGACAACGCTGTGACAGTAAAGTCTACAGGAACTTGATCACAGACAACTGCAGACACACGCTATATATATATTCATATATTAGCTTGACGCACGTATTTATTGGCGTTTATTTTCCAGTGAACGCTTGAGTTTATTCTCACCTGCTTGACCCGGTAGTTTTTCCGCGAGTTTCCTTTTGAATTCCAGCACGCTCGTGTTGTTGAATTCTTCCTGTGAATTCGCAACATCGACAGTCTTTTTCTCTCCTTTTATTCCAACCACGATAACCTGGTAAATCTTTCCCATGTTAAAGAAGTGTTGTCAGGTCAGTGTCCAGCGATGTTATGATCGGTGTCTGTGCAGGTTTCATTTTCTCTTTGCCGCTGGCAGGTGTATCTGTCCTTAATAAAAACTGATTCCACACATGCACTTAGAAACACGTATAAATGATAGTTTACACTGTAAGAAATCATTTGTCGGGTAACACTTATAATCATATTACTATAATGTGATTTTGTTTGGTTATATGGAGGTGAACAAACGTACAGTTCAACATTAGCGATTAAACTGCCATCAGTGCTCTGTTCCATCCATCTGACTTGTAATAAATACAAATAAAACTGTCTTTTTAATACTGTAAACCGTCCTTGCTGTAATAAATAACCGTTTCTTAATAAATAAACAATTCTGCGTTACACAAACAACACACGCACACACATACACACACAGCACATCTCAACATCTCTCAGCTGAGAAAACACGTGACATTACTGGAAAGAGAAAGAAACGCTGTCAGTCTTGAATTCATTTCTGAACGACTCGACAACAATGACGGAACAACAAGAAGAGAAGCGCTACGACCCGAACGACACGACGCTGAAGTTTGTGTCGCGCCAGGACGACATAAGTACGTTCTGCGTTCAGTGATCATCAGTAATGTTCAGTGATGTTCAGTAATGTTCAGTGATGTTCAGTAATGTTCAGTGATGTTCAGTGATGTTCAGTAATGTTCAGTGATGTTCAGTGATATTCAGTAATGTTCAGTGATGTTCAGTAATGTTCAGTGATGTTCAGTGATGTTCAGTGATGTTCAGTAATGTTCAGTGATGTTCAGTGATGTTCAGTAATGTTCAGTGATGTTCAGTGATATTCAGTGATGATCAGTAATGTTCAGTGATATTCAGTGATGATCAGTAAATATTCAGTAATGTTCAGTAATGTTCAGTGATATTCAGTGATGTTCAGTGATGTTCAGTGATGTTCAGTGATGATCAGTAATATTCAGTGATATTCAGTAATGTTCAGTGATGTTCAGTGATATTCAGTGATGTTCAGTGATGTTCAGTAATGTTCAGTGATGATCAGTAATATTCAGTGATGATCAGTGATGTTCAGTGATGTTCAGTAATGTTCAGTGATGTTCAGTGATGATCAGTAATATTCAGTGATGATCAGTGATGTTCAGTGATGTTCAGTAATGTTCAGTGATGTTCAGTGATGTTCAGTGATGATCAGTAATATTCAGTGATGATCAGTGATGTTCAGTGATGTTCAGTAATGTTCAGTGATCTCTAATAGGAACTGCTCATGTCCTCTGACTTTCATTAACAGTTACTATGATAATTGGGCTTCAATATGTTGCACAGTAAAGACTCAAATTAAGAGAAAATAATGGACATCTTCAGATTGATTTGATTTGTTTCAGTCATGTTCAGAAAGACACTTGTCTATGAATGTTAAAGACCATAACTGTACCTTCAGCTCTTGATGATGACCCAAACATTCTTCGAGCTGAAATGTCATGTGGTCACGCTGTCACACCACAGTCACTTACTGGATGGTGTCGCAGTCTGCTTGACCAGGTAAGCCATTTATTCCAGTTAAAACAACCACTGCTTATGGTTGGAAGCTACATTCCTATCTTCCCAAGGGCATCATGTGTTAATGCTCTGTCATTGTCAGGGGCAGTACAAGTTCATGTGCCCTGCGCTTAAAGAGGGAACAACACAGAAGTGTAATGCAGAGTGGCCCTACATGGAGGTCCGGCGACTGGCCCTGCTGACGCATGAGGAACAGACCCATTTTGAAGAGACCATGGCTGCTCTGGCTGCAGCTGAGTACTGTGAACACAAAACAGTGTGTAATTTATATAATATGCATAAGAAATACATATCCTACATAAGTTGTAACATGCATGGCTGGTCCTGTAGACTTACAGTAAAAAAGTTAAAAGTTAAAAGCCAGTATATTTCCTTTCACTTCCCTGAAATCATTTTTATTCATCTCCAGTGTCCTGGCTGTCAGACATTTGTGGAGAGAGCGGAACTAACCAACCTTTGTGTCATGTGCACTATCTGCACAGCTGAGATGGGTAAGACATTCCAGTTCTGTTGGCAGTGCATGGGAGAGTGGAAAGGTCCAGGCCCTCGTTCTGACCGCTGCGACAACGTCGGCTGTATCAATCCAGACATTGAAAAATTGTCAAAATGTCGTAACGTAACGCTGCCTCAGGTGGATGATGTAATTTGTCCCTCCATGCGAGCTTGCCCTACTTGTGGCAATCTTGTGGAGCACGACACAACAGGATGTAAGAATATCATCTGTAATCGCTGCAGAATTGAATTCTGTTTCGTCTGTCTGAAAACCACTCAGGTTTGCTTACAAACAAGCACCCACTTCACTCCCTGCCCAGGTGGGGCTGCACCACGGCAGACTTCTATTCCATCCTGGACCAAAAAATAGATTCTTGAAACAAACCGTTTTAAAGAATGTATAAAAAAACTACACTTAAATGTTCCTATATTTCTTTAGTATAATACATATTGTGAAGTCATGTCAACAGTAAGATGATCAAGGTGAACATTGTTTGCAGTTCTGTCCTCTTTTCTTCTATTAGTCTTTTGTGTGTTTGATTCTGTATACTCGAAATAAATGAATCTAAAGATGTTTCTATTGTACAGTGTGACTTCTTGAACAACAGTTTTTTTCTTTCATATCTGTCAGTAAAATCAAATATTGTGATTATTATAGAATACGTCTTAAGAGAAATGATTTAAGAATTTATCATTTTTAAACAGGTAAGTCTATAAGCTATAAGTAAAACTGTATGTCTGACAGACAATACATTACATTTTACAATGGAACTTTTAAATGGAACGTTTTTACAATGTAAAGTTCATATCAGTTTAGATGTGGTTTGTGGACACAGATAAGCTACAGTGTCGATACACCTTGGACAGACAGTAATACAGTTATAACAGTAATGAAAGTAATACAAGCTAAATAAGGCACAACATATAGGTTCATTGTTTTGATCTCTATGAAACCACTGCAGAGAAGAAATGAGCTATAGATTAACACTTGTGTGTTCCGTATTAAAAATGTCTATGTTCTCAGTTTCAAACACAGAAACCACACCTGAAAACCTCCAGAAATAGATTTTAAAGAAGTGTTTCAATAATAAAATGTTGAAACAGAAAGACACTTTCATTGGTTTCATTTTTGTTGTTGCCTAACAACCTGTTTGACAGGCAGTCAATTATCATGACAAATGGAATTTCCCTTCAAGGCCAAAACATTCACGAACATGTGAACAATCTCAAATGGTGTAGATTCTGCAGAGCCCTGTTCTTATACACATGATGACCTTTGACATCAACACATGCCTCATCACAATGAAGTGAAAAACCTCATCAAAATTAGGTCGAGTTTAAGAGAGGCTAGCAATCAGAGCTCTTCTAAGCCACGTCGCCTTAACAACACAAACACACATATGTAGTTTGACAGACAAACAGAATATCCAATCATCACATTCAGATGCAATGACTGGATGAACATTTTATGGTCCTGCACCTTTCACAGAAGATGTTTATGTAAATATATTTAGAGCACTTTATTTAGTGATTGCATGATTGTTTCTGTTATGCGAACATTCTACACTTTTAAACATTAAGAAACAGAGACTTTTTTGAGTACATTAAGTGTTCTCTTTAATTAGCATATTAGCCAATGTAGGTCATTCTAAACAAGAAAAATGAACATTTTACAACAAAAACTCTTGGACCCATTCATTAACATGAATACAAAGGAACAGTTTAGGGGGTTATTCTGAGGCAGAACTTTGACTCGCTGTCCTCGGTGTTGATCTGTCACCTTGCTCTTGAGATTTAAGCTTCATATAATATTTCTGAAAAACAGAAAGAAGATGAAATTACAACTTAACTTGAGAAATAAGTGTAACTACCACTGAGCTAAAAACATCTGTCCATACGTGTCGCTCTGCACTGAACAACAGAGAAAAGGTTTTCCATTACAGATATATTAATAATGCTGGTTTGACTACTAGCAAGAAACGATGTTTACATATACACTGTACACATGCGACTTTGTTATAGCATTTGCGTAACAGTAACAGTTTCAGAATAACACTGTAATGTGTACCTCCATGTTCTGGTAATGCCGCAAACTACTGCAGTGACTGTTCTTAGCTGTTTCTTCATTGCCATAGAACAGAGAACAGAGTCTGCAGAAGAAACCTGTCTTTGGTACCACAAAGTCAACCCCTATAAAAGACACAGGAACGAGACATCATGTAACCACACTTTAAACAATGTGTCGTTTAAACACAGACCTTCATCTACTCGTACAATGCGTCTCATCACGAAACTCAAATCACATCTCATGAAAGACAGTGTTACTTACATTGTTTTTATTGTTACATTGCTGATATCAACTATCTGTAGTGAATCTCTTACCAATGGGGTTGTTTGGGATAAACGGGGGCAGGGTGAAGTCGTCAGGGGAAAGTGAACAAACTTTCTTAGCCTCAGGTTCCTGTTCCGGCTCTCTTTCTCTCCTTTTTCTGGACTCTTCCGCTAATAGTTGCAGAAGTCATCGTGAACAGAAACAGGCGAGCAAACACAATGGTACAATCAAATCTTACTGGCTCATTAACAGAGTGAAATTAGGTTTTTATGAGAAGGAATGCAAAGTGTCTACATGTAAGAGCCATAGCCCATTTCTACAATCTGTTCCTCTGGCATACCTTTAGTTGTTGTTTTGTCAGCAACGGGCATGTCAGTAATGGCTCTTTCTGACTTTCTGTCGCTTTCATCATTTTTGATCTTAGTCTGCTCCTCTTCTGGCCCTGAGGAGACAGGATCTGTGCTCGATACATCTGGAGCACACACAGATTTACCCTTCTGGGACTCTGGTTTAGCACTGAGATCAGTGAGGTCCACAGCTGAAGGAGGACACTCTTGTGTAGAGGCAGTCACTGCTGGTTCACCGTCTGCACTTCTCTCAGAATCATCTGCCTCTTTTTCACTGTTTGATGCCCCTCTCTTACCCCTTGTAGATCTCCTCACTACAAAGACAACAGAACTTACAACAGAACACAAGGCCTCCTCTGGGAAACACATTAAGAAGGCTGTAACCACCGCTCACCTGGGGTTTTGCTAGTTCTCTTCCTGGCCCTTGTAGCTCTCTTTTTAACTTTTTCCTTGATCTCCTCACTGGCTGGTGGCTCCTCTTCCTCTCCCCCTACTTCATCCACAGTTACAAAGTTCATCCTGCGGAGCTCTTCCAAGTCACAGGCTTCCTCTTCTTGTCTGAGTGAGTCAACGGGCTCCTCTGGCCCTGCTGCTGTAGTAACGCTGGGGCTGGAAGGCTTAACTTCACTCTGCTTCACTTCCTCAATCTCCTCTTCATCACCCTCGGCCTCATCCAGGGTAACGAGGGTCTGGAAACAAAGGGGCAAGTCAACATTAAAAAATGAACAGCAGATACAACCTACAACCAAAAACAGGTCGCGCACACACCCACACACAAGGAAATGCCATTAATAAATAATAACACCCAAGTTGGAAGAGTGGATACCCAAGCAACACAGCAAACTGGATTTCTGAAAGCTTAACTAGCTTAACTGAAAGACCACTGAAGAAACTGACCTCAGGGTTAAATGAATCAAACTCTTCCTCCTCCTCAACAATCTCATCAAGTGTGACGAGACCCTGAAGTTCTTTGTCCAGCGGGAATTCTTCACTCCCAGTTTCATCATCTCCAATAACCTCATCAACAGTCAAAAGTGCGTCAGACACATCATCAGCCTGTAACTGCGGTTCCTCATCTGCAGGATCAGCAAAGTCCTCCTCTGCCTCACCGACTTCATCAAGAGTCAGCAGTGCATCATGGGAAGTCAGTTCAGACATCACAGTCAACATATCTTTATTTTCTATGTCTGCAGCGGAGGTTTCAGAGCGCTCAGGATGGTCATTTGCTGATTTCTTGTCTGAACAAATCGCCAAGCAGCTTTCATTCTGTGCAGGGGATGAAGAAGCAGGTTGTATTTGCTGGAGTTGATCTGAGGAGCCAGTGTCAATGGTTTCTGCCATGACTGATGAAGACTCCACACCAGCACCTGCTGAGATGGACTCCAGTGTTACGGTTTCTGTTACATTATAAGGCTCAGTTGCATCGTCTTCAACAGCAGCAGTCGCATTCTGGTGATCTTTCTGAGGCTCTTCTTGCTTTTGAGACACCATCACATCTGACACTGCTGGTGCTGCTTCTTCTGTCTCTGTTTCCATTTTGTCTGCCGAGTGAGTAACTTGAGGGTCCTCTATTTCAGAGGGTTTAGTTTGGTTAGTTGTGGATCTAGAGCCTCTCTTTTGTTTTGGGGTATCTGCTGTAGGTGACTTTGCAGTGGGGGAGATGGTAGAAATGGGATTAGACTCATCTTCTGGTTTGGCTAAAGACTCTGAGCTTGTGTCCTCTGCTTCATCTCCTACTTCATCAACTGTCACAAATTCATCAAAGTTAAAGGGAAATGCTTCATCAGATAATTTCTCCTCTTCATCTTTAGCCTAGAAAGTACAAATATTCATTTAGCAACACATCATCAGACAGACAGAAACATGACTGTATTTCCAGAGAGCAGCACCTTTTCATTTGTCCTTGTTTTTGAGTGACTCCTTGAGGGCTGTGAGCTTTTGCTGTGACTCTGTGAAAAACAAATGATACAAATTAGACCAAAACATGAACCATTTACATTACATTGATGCATTTGGCAGACGCTTTTATCCAAAGAGACTTACATTGCATTATACTACACATTGTGTCTGAGTATGTGCAATCGCTGGGATCGAACCCATGACCTTGGCGTTGTTAACACCATGCTCTAACCACTGAGCTACAGGAAAGCTGTACCAAACCAAAATGATCTCAACAACTCTAATAAAAACATCTGATCTTTCTCACCCTGCGATCATCTTGCCCTCTTGTTCTCTTTGACGATGGGCTAGATTCCTGCCTGCTCCTCCGGGAGGATGACCCTGATGATCCTCCACGTCTGGTGGAAGGGTCATCATCTTCAGAGTTCCCCCTGCTCCTGTGCCTAGAAGCTGCCTCCTTCTCTGGCGACACAGTGTCCACATGTCTGCTTTTAGATCCAGAGGTCTGAGACTTTTTATCCTTCTCAGACTGTGCGGTCTGTTTTTTGCTCTCAGTTCTGCTGGATTTTCTGACTGCTTGAGCACATTTTTCTGATGAGGAAAGCTTCTTGGAGCTTGATGGAACCTTGCTGGTTGTTCTTTCTGCAGTTTTTTTCTCGGTTTCTGCTTTTTGTTTGGCTTCCTCTTCAGCACGTTTTAAAGAAGACTGCAAGCGACACTGATGAACTGCTAATTCAAGGGCCTTCAAAATCTCCTGCGTAACAGGAGGAAAAGATGCGTCATCGAAGGACTCGGGCACTGTTTGGGGACTGTTTGAGGCAGATGTAACTCTGACGGTTTGATCAGAAGAGGAGGGCAGGTTTAAGGTGCGATCTGATGTTACAATAGAGTCAGACTCGACAGCTGTTTTTTCAAGAAGTTGTGTTTGGTTGCTAGACTGAGGTTTCACGTCTGCCTCAAAATGTTCAGATGGTTTAATGTCATTTGTCTGCTCCTCATTCTCAATCTTGATGTCTTGTACTTTGGACTCTCCTGGACTCTGGGTCTCCATGGCCTCTAATGTGGTTGCTTCACTGTTAACCGTTGAAGCAACAACCTCCATGTCTGACATGAACCTGACATCATGGTCTTCTGCTAACTTCTCACTGTCAACAGATGAAAGGTCCGGTTCTTTAGGAACATCATCAGTTATCTGACTGTCTACAACAGAATTCTCTGTTTGATCAGTCGTGTCAGCTACAGCATCGCCATCTGAAGACAAGGATATCAGTTCTGGCTCTGCCTTCACAGATTCTGATGTAGGGACAGAAGGTCCTACTTCAAGCTCAGCTTTTACAGACTCTGCTGACACTTCAGGTTCTGCAGATTCTCCTTTAGAGTCTGAGGATGTCAAATCAGGCTCTGCTTTTACAGATTCTGAATTGAAATCAGAGGATCCATCTTGGAGCACTACTGCAGGTTCTCTGATAGGACGAGAGGACTCTGTTTTCACACACTCTGTCTCGTGTGTCACTGTGACAGTTTTCTTATCAGTTTGGGCATCATGTAAGCTTTCTATCTCTGCTTTCATCTCAGAATCAGATGTTTGTGCATTAGTAGACACATCACCGATGACATCATTATGAGCTGCAGCAGCAGCAGCAGCTGTGACACTGTCAGCATCTAACAGGGCTTCATCACCTGCGCTCTTAGCAATAACTTCCTCTTTGTCAGCCATAACACTATTAGCATCAGTGGAGATAGCTTCATCTGTTGTAGTCGTGTTATCCTGAGCCCCTGCAGCACCATCAGTCGGAGCTGCATCTGAAGCAGCAGCGCCGTCAGTCGAAGCTGCATCTGAAGCAGCAGCGGCGTCAGTCAGGGCTGCATCTGAAGCAGCAGCGCCGTCAGTCAGGGCTGCATCTGAAGCAGCAGCGGCGTCACTCTGTGCTGCATCTGAAGCAGCAGCGGAGTCAGTCGGAGCTGCATCTGAAGCAGCAGCGGCGTCAGTCGGAGCTGCATCTGAAGCAGCAGCGGCGTCAGTCGGAGCTGCATCTGAAGCAGCAGCGCCGTCAGTCGGAGCTGCATCTGAAGCAGCAGCGCCGTCAGTCGGGGCTGCATCTGAAGCAGCAGCGCCGTCAGTCGGGGCTGCATCTGAAGCAGCAGCGCCGTCAGTCGGGGCTGCATCTGAAGCAGCAGCGCCGTCAGTCGGAGCTGCATCTGAAGCAGCAGCCCCGTCAGTTGAAGCAGCAGTGGAAGCTGGTGCTGATGCTGCCACAGCCACTGGCTTTTTAGCCTTGACAGCAGTAAGTTTTCCCTTTGTGGCTGTTGAATTGGCAGGAGGTTTAGCTCTAAAAGGAAATGTAAACAAACGGAGAAAAATCATTAACATTCAGAAGCCTTTGTATAAAATATAAACCACAGTCCACTGGGAAAAAAATACCCTTCTTACCCTTTTGTTACTAGCTTCTTTTTCACCTGTTAAATACATAACATGGTTAGTTTTAAATTATCCAACTGTAAATGTGTTACAGTGCCACATATGAGGATCACTAGAACCACAGCTGCTCAACTACCTTAAGAGGTTTTGCTGTTTGGAAGGTGAGGCTGTTGCTCTGGACCACACAAGAAGACTTCAGCAGACGAATGTAGACATTTCTGGCACCAACAGCACTCTCCATTTCAAAAATCACCTGAGAAACAACAGAGAACACAGATGATTCAATGTGATTATAAAACACCTTTTTGTGTTTCTACTGAGACGGTATTCAAGGAAACAAACGTTAGGTTGTGTAAATGATGCAGGAGTTAAATGAGCCTTTTACCCTGCCATTCAGAGGCAAAACCTTCTTGTAGGCACCATGCTGTTGGATTAGGATCTCCACTTCCTTAACTGCCTCGAGAGTTTTCGGGACATTGCCAACGATGAGAAGACGTTCTGGTAATGTGATGATTTCCTGGGGAGGGGGCACATCACTGGTAAGTCTGAGACATGATAAATCATTTCTCTCATATTGTACAGCTTTACTTACAGGTGACTTCTCCATGCCCACCAGTACTCTGAAGAGTGACTCCTGTGGAGAAGACCATGTTTATTATTATTGTATGTTAGACAGTTTATCAAACATGTCTACTAGTTTTCACAAGTTTGTGCTTCTAACGTAACACTAAAAGGCAACAGGACACCAAGTGTCCACTAATATTAGTGTAATGTGACGTTTAATGACCGTGTGGGTTAACAGACACACAGAAGCACACTCACAGTGTAGTTCAGGTCAATAGGCTGCGTCATCATCCTAACAGTTATTTCTTTCTCCTGCACTTTAGCTGGGCTCTCAGAGAAGGCCTTCACCATCGCTTCAGCTGCCTGTGTGTCAGGCATCTGCAGATAGGCCTGAAGAAGAGGAAAACTTGAATTACAGTTCTTAGAGACACACACACACACGTGTAAGTGTGTATAAGTGCTGAATATACCCGTCTCTGAGTGATTGCTATGACAGGAGTTGAGATGAAGCCGTAGGGTTTGGCCAGATTTGTAAGGTCATCCTCAGAAACCCCCTCCTCTGGGAGATCAGTAATCTCTATGATGTTTTTTCTCCAAGGGATTTCCTGTGGTTAAACAAACAATGTAGATGACATGCAGTCTGATGCTAGTAACACAAAGGTTGCAGGTTCAGTGCCCGAAATGCAGTGAAAGAGTGAATAAGATTCTCTAAAGTTTCAGTTCTACTAAACACATATGAGGGAACATCATACCTTCTTTATGACCTTCTTGACCACCGCAGTTTCTGCCAAATAACAAACAGAATGTTTTACAGTGGTTTCCACACGAGCACAGACAGAGAACACAAGCAGATGTTTTCTCTTACCTGATCCCTTGGCAGATTGTTTAGCTTTAGCTGTCAGTACGATCTTTTTGGGGTCACTCGATTTCTCCTTGGTTACCACAGGCTTCTTGGTATTTGTTGATTGTTCTGCTTTAGCTGAATCGGTTGGCTTTAATGGAATCACTTTTCTATATTAAGGTACGAAAACACAACACAGAATTTGTTTTTCTTTGTAAAACTAATTCTGTTACATATTTAATAATTGTAGAAACAGTAACTTCTGAATGGATGTGAACTTACTTAACAGTTCCAGTCTTTCCATGTTTCCTTTTGTCTTGATCGGAGTTCTGCAGAGGTGTAACAATCAGATTTACTGTCAGGTCTGTATAAATCTATTTCTAAAGCTGAAAACTTCAGATAACTTACATTCTCCATGTAGATATGAACAGTCAGCCCATGAATCTTCAGGTTCTTACACTTGAGCAAAGCTTGAGCATCCTCCTCTCTCGCCATACACACTGAGGCCTGAAGAAAGCACCAACACATCACCCACACACATCACCCACACACATCACCCACACACATCACCCACACACATCACCCACACACATCACCCACACACATCACCCACACACATCACCCACACATCTGACCTCATGGACAGATGCATATCAGCATATTTCTGACCAGTAACTACAGTAACTACTGAGTTCATGAAACCCTTGATACAAAAGAACAAATATTATAAACCCTCTATTTCTACCTCACGAATTGCCTTGAGGAGGATAGCAGTATAAATCTCGCCATAGGGTTTAATGGCATCAGTCAGTTCTTTGTTGGTTGTGCCTGGATGAAGACCCTTGATCCTCAGCAAACAGGAAGTGCCTGGAGCATCCTGGGATCTGACCTTTAGGTCACGAGAAAACAAAAGACAAATGACAATTAGGATTTGTACAGAATTATTCACCAGACTAATCTCTTACTTTAGAAATTTTACAATTACACCGACACCTACAACTACCCCTAACCCTACACTAGTGTATCATTTAGTCACGTGTCTAGTAAAGTGATACCGAAGCACATTTACTTCTGGTAGTGATTGATATACCTCTGCAGAACTTGTGCTCTTTGGAATGACAGATCTGCTAGACGTGGAGGATTCACTTTTCTTAGAAGACGACTGTTTGGAACTGCTGCTTCCTTTTGAAGTGGAGGCAGTGGAGCTGCTTTTCTTCTTGGCCAGTTCAGCCAGCAGGGCTGGTGCCAATGACTTCACCACAGCCTTTAAAGTGCTGCTGTCTGTGAGCGAGGAGAGCTCAGCTGTTGGTTAGAAAACATCTCTGTGCATTAGTTCACCAATTCATTCAACAGACAGACAACATGAATGTGTTTTAATATTACTACTTGATTGCAGTACTCTTTTACAATCTTGTGTACTACCTGATTCAATGAGTTTTTTAGCCAGTTGTTCACTACTGCTGGATCTCTGCTGCCGATGGGGGCTTGACCGGCGTCCAGGAGAGCGTCTACTGCTGTAACCTGGAGAGCGTGACCTCCTCGGAGGAGTACGAGACCTCCGTCTGTAAGGGCTGACACGAGTCCTCCTACGGGGGGACCGAGACCGGCTGGAGCGGCGGCACCTTCTAGGGCTCCTGGATCGTGAGCGCTTACGACGACTTGACGAGTCATGGTGCCGCTTCGGGCTGGGGGATCTGGAGTATGAGTGAGAGCGGGTGCGACGCTTGGAGCTGCTGTGGTCTGATTTGGGCTCAGGTCTGTGGATTATTGACACATCTTCAGGTGTGGAACAACAGCATACAAAACATATTAAACTTGTCAGTCTTAAATGCCGATATGTGAAGACAGTAGAGTCATACCTTGAAACAGAAACAGCCTCAACATTCCAGTCAGGATATCTACAAAAAACAAGACGTCAATACGGATTCACATTTATTGCTACAAAATGTAATTCCTAACTTGTGAATATTCATCAATTGCAGCCAATCATTAAACACTCACTGTTTCCTTAAAAGTCGACAGCTCTCTATGTGAAGATTTGTGTTCTGATGTTCAATCCAGTCCTGTAAACAGAAAATGAAAACACTACAATTAATATTTAACACCGTGTTGAAATGTATTTAAAATGTTCAAAACAACAGTAAGTTGTCTTAATACGTTTAAAAAAGTCTACATGTCTGTTGCCGTCAAGATAAACTTCTGTTGCTTTTAAAAACTGGACTTCTGTATTCACAGATATACACAGCATTGACATTTACGGTCTTTATAAAAAAAAACTAAACTTAAAAAAAAAAAGTGTAACATAGCAGAAGGCATAATTAAGGACATGAAACAGCTTGTTAAACCTACTGCGCTCTTACTACTGGAGAACAGAAAGTTTATGATGTTCGTTACAAAAATTCTTCTGATATAGTCCAAAGTTTTGCATCAGATATGATAAAGATGGTCAATCTTAAGGGACACCACCATCTGCCTCATCTTCACACTGTGGGTAGTCACCAGGTTTTGTTCATTTTGTCTTGACAATATGGACCGTATTCTTCAGCCAATCCAAAAAAGGGGCCTGGCGATAGGTTTCAGGAAAAATGCCGGTTTCTGGTTGGCCGTCCTCATGTGTCCAGGTCTCCTTCCAAAGCTGAAACTGGAACTGGCTCGTGTAGTCAAGCTACTAGTTCTGACTTTAAAACACCTTCTTCTGTATCACCTACTCAACAGGTTTTTTGACTTTCTTAACCAGCAATGTGGCAACTGCACAATTAATGAGCAATTCAAGTTAACCAACATTCAAATTCATTACAAGTTTGACACTTTATTTCACAGTTAAATGCAATACAATTTTAGCTCAATATAGACCAACACATTGAAAAAAAAAACATCATGTGACCCTTTTACATCCAGAAATAAAAACAATCTGTCAAGTCAAAGGCACTACTGGGTAAGAAGATACTCACCTTTATCTGGACACATTCAATGTTACACAGAGAGCATGTATGAGGAAAGATTCTTGGGGTGGCTGCAGAGTAATCGTTCATCATAGTCGGAGTTGGAAGCCTCTTGGTGGTGGCCGCGCTGACTGGAGGTGGAAGAAACGGGATCCAGTTGGCATTGGGAGCTCTGGTGGTGCCATCAATGGTCATCATAGGAAGAACCAGCTGAGGTGGAATCTGTAAAAGTGGTCGACTAGAAGGTGGCAGAACAGACTGGGCAGCAGATGGTCTTCCTTGAATCGTCATAGTAAGTCTTGAATCCATTGCTAGAGGTTTCTGAAGCTTTGGAACTTGCACAGGGCCTGCAGCTGCTTGAGGGCGCATTGATATATCAATAGCACTGACAGGGGGACCAGCAACTTCCCTCACAAACTTTTGTGACTCTTCAGAAAGGCGTTCACTTGGATCTGCGCTCTCCTCTGGATAGCCAAACTTACTAGAATGTCCATAGTCAATGACTTTGCTGTGTCGAGGGTCAGAGCCCATGACTTCAGGTCTTGCATCAAGGATCCTCTTCGCCTTGCGCATACGAATGTCCCGCAAAATGAACGGTAGGTTGTCAGGAGTCAGCTGATTATCTGGATAGTGGCTTAGAAGCTCTAGGTCATCACTTGAGAGTCCAAAGCTTGCTAGAATGCTGCTGGCACTTTCTGAGGTGTAGCGTGAAGGTCGCTGCTCTGGTGGAGGTTGGCTGTCCAAACTGCTTGATCCCCCACTGCCACCAAAACCTGACGACTGGAACATCTGAGCGGAACTGGAGGAATGATCCAAGCTTGATGAAGTGAAGAGCTTGCTCGGGGCCTGGTACATTGACCAGTCCTTATCATCAGATCTCAAAGTCCCTGACAGTCCAGATTGAAACACTTTATCCCTTGTGTCCTTTCTCAAGCGGGGGTCTGTTTTGGGTTGCTGTAACATTTGGGTAAGAAGACGAACTTCCTCACGGGCACCCCGAAGGTTTCTGTCTATGGCAGCTTCAAGATCTGGAGAAATCTGTGACTGACGTCCCAATGAGGAAGGCATCGGCTGGTTGACCATCAAACCTCCACGAGAACTGGACACAGAACTCCGGCCTGTTGCTAGTTCCATTCCAGGCTGTGACCCAGGACCATACTGGCCAGGCATGATCAGTCTCTGACCATTAGGAAACTGTCCACCACGGGGATTAAATCTCGGATGAGACATAGTGACCTTAAGAAAGTTGAGCAAGGTCAGAGAAGGTGAGGCAATTGCAGGGGGAGGGACGCTTCTTCCGGCAATCACATTCAGCTGGTGCAGTGCCAACTGAGTCTTTATCTGTGCCAACTGGAGGGAAACAGGGCCCAAGAGCGGCAGACTCCCAAAATGGCTCAGGGAATTTGCAACAGGGGGCACGCAATTTTCCAAGAACAATGCAAAGCTGAAAAATTAGGGAGGAAAAAGACACACAGAAAGGGTTACTGGCTTGTCGTCTTGACACAGAAATGGCAAAATGGCTGCAACCACTCTCCCCTTCAACCACACTTTCAAAGCTCCAGCCTCAAAATCCTCCTGAGTTTAAACAGTTCCATGTCTTCACTGATGAAAAAAACAGCAAAGAGCAGAAAGCACAAGACAGACAAAGGAAAATAACACGGTTTAGATTGACCTTCACACTTGCATGCATTAGTTATTGTCATTTTTGTAAGGTTTTTGGTCTAAGTTAGAGAAACTTGCCTAAGGGCTGAGAGGCTCAAGACAAGACCAAATTATAGGCCAGACAAGTCATTGACAGAAGTTAGACAAATATGATTTACTTTTGACCCTTTAAATAAAAGCTGATTTTCTAAACAGCCATTGCAGTCCACCTCTGTCAAAGATTACATTAAAAAAAGGTTTTACAGGGAATAATTAAACACAATAACACAAGTAAAAGATAACTGAATAATAATAGGATACAAAATGGCGTCCAATATATGTAAAACATAATACGTGAATATGATCATTGTAATTTAAACAATACTGCTGAGTGCAACAATATCTAGAAACGAGGCATTTACTAGTAAGAAATGTATAAGACTATTCTGTAAATCTGTAAATGCTTGGATGTTTAAAAGTGAGTGCGTGTAACAAATAGACAAAACCAGAAACTTGTATTAATACCACGAATAGAGTCAATTGTTATATAGAAATGATTCATATTAAACCTCATGCATTAAATAAAACTGACGTCATCTCAGAACTACATTGAAAATGTGTACAGCGTATAGTTTTGTGAAATATGCTGACCTATCCATTGTCGTCTGGTTAACATAACACACAAAACCATGTTCATTAACATTTCCATCTGTATTCGTAAGGGAATATTCGCAGTGCAAAATGAAAGCGACTCGGACATGCGCCTGCCGCTCAGCGAACCAACACAAAATGTCCCCTGAACAGCGATGGGCTGTTTCACACACCGCAGCCATTTCTGATGCCAGACCTAAACACGCGTTACAAGTCCCTGCGACCAGACTGACGGTTTTTTCGGTAATTATGTACAAAGATGATTAAGAAACAGCATTTTATAACCATATAACCCGGCATTTGCGTCATAGATTCGTCATAGGACCACGTTACAGCACGTTCACACAAATCAGAACATTTTTAGAAACCACATATATGTAATTCAGGTCAAACATATTTGGAAACGCAAGACTGGGTTGTTGACTGATTGCTGCAAGCGAAAAGAATCGGAAACAGAGCACAAATCAGAGCATTCTTTTGAGAAATAAATGCATTAAAATGATCGCAAACGAAGAATTGAGCCGAAGAGACGATAAGAAAAATTCATATTTGCAGGCCTCGGGCCCTGCGCCGCGGTATATTCACTCATCTTTTGCTGAAGCAAAACTCACTACAGATCACAAATGAAACAGTACATTTACAACAAGGTGCTCTCCAACACATTTTAATTGCATCACAGTAACATACCTCGTGTTTTAATAGGTAAAATCTTACGGTGGAAATTCATGCGACAGATTAAACCTTCCGAGATCCGCGGACGTTCAGCTTGCGTCTCAGACGTGACCAATTGAGTAACGATTCCTCGCTCAAAATTAAAATCAGGCAAACCAATCAAACTCTAACCTGCAAACGACTCGAGTTATTTTATAAAGTGTATTGGTTTGCGACAACTGTTCAACTTATTGTAAAGTAGAGAAAATAAACTCGCTAGTTGTAATTGAATGTGTAGTGAAAGTGATAATGTAGTATAATGTAAGCGAGAGGGTTGTTTATGCTTGCTGTCCAGCAGATGGCGGTGTTGCCCGCTCTGTTCTTCTCTGTTCCAGTTAGCTGTTTTTAAGGCTTTTGAACTTTGAGTGGTGAATTTCAGTCTCAAACTCATTCTTTGTATTGCCTGAAAGTTTGCAGACCCTCAAAGTAGGTCCTCAAGGACATATTTTGCCCATCATGACTTTAAGCTTTTTTATAATCGAAAAATTGGAATTAAACTGGTTACTTTATAAAGTTTGTGCATCCATTGTAATGAGAGACTTCTACGCTGCCTCTTGATTCTTATTGGTCAATTTCAAAATTTTATGAAATTAGCATCTACAGTAGCTGTTTTATTTTACTTGGACTTCATATTTTACTTTTAATTGACTTTTTAATAAAGCAATATACTTTTTTATATGTAATAAGGTATAATTCTGTCGTGGCATCTAAACTTTAAGTGTGAGTATGAAAATATGCTGAAGAACAATCTCTATGTTCCTGTCACAGGGTCAGAGATGACATACAGATGTTTCTCCTACATTTCTGCAGCTGAACCTACCACATAACAGCAACTGTCTCACAAGAATGAATGAAATGATTAAAGAACATTGTTCTAGATTCATTTCTAGAGTCGGTTATTGGTTAACTAACCCGTGAGCATCTAGTGTGCTGCTGTGCCATTATACAGCAGTATTGGCTGCATTATAAGTGATTATTATATATTAGCGTTTAACTGAACTCCTTATTTAGTTGTGACCTCAAGCAGGAGTTTGCTGTAATGTCATGTGACCCAGAGAGTAATAAGAGAGGTGTTATTCATCCTGATACTGGTGCTGGGCAGCGGCATTTTACTCTGATGATGTCATTTTGGCAATTTAGTGATACCAATAAACCATGTTTGCTGTCTGTGAATTTTGTCATTTTGTCAATTCTTTGGATACTATAATTCATATTCAACATTAAACATTTTACATTTATTTTACACTTTTCACATTAGACATTTAAATCTATTAAAACGGTCTCAATTACACACTGCATGTCTGGATGCGTTTCATTTTGTTATTTTATGCTGTAGGGTCATGAGGCAACCCCCTTGTTCCGCTCCCTCCAGTATGTCTGAGATCATATTTAAATTGAGGCTCTAAAGAAGCTGTGTTATGAGGCCGATGATGTCAAACGTCACTAGTAATAAATAAGCCACAGCATAGTAACTCGCTCATAAATCATGGGTGAGAGTGTGAACCTGTTGCGTACAGTATGCATGCTCCGTCTTTCTCGCTGGTTCTGTGAGGACTGTGTGGTTATAGTATGATGTGTCCATGAAGAATGCCTGAACATCCAGTTCAATAAACATCATAAAAACAAAACAATTACATTCACGTTTCTCTTTCTGTTACACAGGCAGAGAAATAACAAACTCACATCCTGAGTAACTATGTGCTGTTCAGTTAATATGATAAATCAGTCAATCATATCAGTTAATATGATTAATGTCTGGAAAGTTTGTTGCAGTACAACATGCCAAAAAGGACATTCCCAATTTTTATACTAAAATTAGAACCTCCTTTACTTTCAGTCCTGTCACGTGCCTCTTTTTCTCTCTCTTCCATATCCTTTTCTCATTGGTTTAGCTGCAGATCCAACATGGTGACAGCCATGAATCACATTGAACTGGAGCAAATTTCAATCAATAACAGGTTGACCCTGAAGAGAGAGAGCTGCTGCAACACAAATGCTCCGACAGGAGAGACAGAAAGATAGACAGACATGTTGATAGGTGTTATTTGCACTTCTCCCTTCAAGAATGGAGGACTTAGATAAACCTTTGCCCTTTTCATCTCTTCCCTTTCAAACATTACTGTAGCTTAACATGCAGCTTTATTCTCTTCTGCTGGCAGAACACCAGCTGTCCCGCCTGAAACAACTGCTGTGGGCTGTGAGGGGCCCCCGTTAACACATATCTAATTAAATATAATAAGAATAAATACACCCCAGGGCCTGTGGAGGGGGTGAGAGGGGAATACTCATCACTCAGCACTATATCAGAGTCCTTCAGTTCTTCAAAGGTCACAATCACATGACTGAGGCTGTCAGGGCAGACAAGGTATATTTTCAGTTTTTATGCTACGTGCAGGGACCTGATTTAAATATCTAAGTTTACTTTGTTGTACAACATGTACAACATTATTACATTCTAGATTGTTAATATACACAGACATTTAAAACTTCACTTGACTGACATGTTTCCATTAAACATTAAACGTTCACACACACACACAGTCATATATTTATATATTTCATTCATATATTTCATTCAAGTACTTTAAGTATATTTATGTACTTTTTGTACGTTTACTCACCAACATGTAATTTCAACCCTATTTGACTTTCTTTTGTCTAGAGACACAAACCAGTTTGGCCTTTCAGTCGCTCACATTCAGGGAAAAGTTATCCTGGTTTAAGTGTGAGTGCACTCAGTTTAATCACATTTTTGTCTGAAAAAAAATCTGATGTTGACAACATGAGGGTGTGAAAAGATGACAGACTTTCATAGTTTGGATGAACACTTTACTCTGGAGTTTTCACCGGCCATGTGGTTACCATGGGTTAGTTTTCACTGGCCATGTGGTTACCGTGGGTTAGTTTTCACTGGCCATGTGGTTACCGTGGGTTAGTTTTCACTGGCCATGTGGTTACCGTGGGTTAGTTTTCACCGGCCATGTGGTTACCGTGGGTTAGTTTTCACCGGCCATGTGGTTACCGTGGGTTAGTTTTCACCGGCCATGTGGTTACCGTGGGTTAGTTTTCACTGGCCATGTGGTTACCGTGGGTTAGTTTTCACTGGCCATGTGGGATGTCTGTGTTAATGTTAAATGAATGTTTAGGTGTAGTATCAGTGTGAAAAGACATCTGTACACAGCTTGATTCTGCTGGCGTGTTTCCTCAATGAAAGCTTCAGTTTAGTGAGTGATGTTTTCATCACCCTGTCTGAGGTGATTCTGGTTCAAGCAACACCTTTACACCTTCTATTTCAGAGCATGCACACACACACAGATAAACACTGACACACACTCATGAAAACAGGACCCCTTTAACCTTCTCTGACACCCATGATTTCAGAATGTTGCTGGCGAGGCGTTTTGTGGTAACAGTGTCTCAAGTTCCACCAGCATGTCCACCAGCATTGCAGTTGTGCTTGAACACATGCAGCATGTTCTGTATTTCAGCTGCCCACTTCTAACCCCTTTCCAGACCCCCTCCTCTTTCCCAAAGTCCATATTATGCTAAATGACTAGTTACACATTAAAACACAAGGTCTGTCTTCAGCTTCTGTCTCAATATCAGAACAAACTTGACATGACTCTTTAAATTATCTTTAAATTAACACATGCTTGACTTAATAAACTGCTTTATTTCAGTTCACAGAATATAAATGCACTGTACAGGAATGAATTGATCCTTAGGTTTGAAATTATTTTATTTTTATTCTTCAGTCTTTCAATATAGAATTTGAAAGAAAACCACTAAAAGCTTGATGAGCCACTAATGAATGAATTCAGAAATGTACACCAATTGTAGATCACATTATATAACTATATTAAACTAGTATAGATAATGCACCAGTAACAAACATCTGTATCATTTTCTTCTGTCTGAACCATCCTAAAGTGTGACAATATATCATTAATTATTATACACAAACAATAAACAATAAAGTGAATAAGAAAGAAAGGTTCTGCAGAAATGCCCTCAAACACAAAAAACTGCACTGATCTTATTGCAATAACTGCATCTTCAGTAACCAGATACTAGAGATACTAGATCAGTCATAAAAACCTGCTGTAGAAACAGTATCAATTTACCATGAAGTAAATGACAGCAGTCAGTATATACTGAATGCAGGTACTGAACTCAACTCAGCAGATTTTACAATTAAGTCTGAATTTCTGAAAGGCAGTAAGTGTGCTACAATACAACATGTGTACTGCATTCTGCCTGAGCAACTGGCAGGGCCATGAACTTTAAACACACACACACCATGCCATTACTTTAAACCATGTGTACCCATACAACACACCTAAAAACATATGTACCCTTTCTGAAGGAGGAACTCATAAATCTTGTTAAGAGGCCCAGATATAGATATCCATTACCTCCCATTGAAGGACATTATGGAAATAAAACTGATCCAGGGCCAAAAGCCAAGGTCAGACAAGCACACACATAAGAGGTGAGATCTTCAAGTATGTTTTTAGCCTGATGAAACATTAGATATCTAAGCTTGTTGTTACTTTCAATGGACGTGGTCTTATAGCTCAGTACAGTGTGAAAAGAAACCACAACACATTTCTAGTATTTAGTTTCTGATAACAGCTAGTACCACAAGCTACAATTAACACGTCTAATTCTGCCAGAGAACAAATCCTGCCAAGATCTTTGTGGATTAGTCTAGTCAGTCTTCTTGTATCTCTTCAGTTTGACTTCATCTGCTTAATCAGGCTGCTCTATCTTTGATAGATTTATGTGCAAAAACTATGACAGATTTATTTAACCCAACATGATTTTTAACAATTAGGTGAGGAAAACAATGAAGTGATATTATAGAGGGGCAATAACATAACAAAAAGTTCCAGAGTTCCAAAGAGCATCTCCAAATACACAAAGCGGAAAACAAGAGACAGCGCGTGGAAAAAAACGAAACTAATCTCCTGGTATTTATTTTGTCAGCATCCAATCAATGTCCTAAGCCTGTGCTAGTTAAGACCTCCAGAACAAACAAACCAGCGTTATAAATCTGCCTCAGATCATGTTCAGAGTCACTGGATCATCACCACAGCACAGAGAAACCATGAGTCTGCATGAGTCTGCCACGGCAGATTATCACCTTCTATAATATAATAGCCCACATAATTGTTTTAAGGACAATGTTTTTCCTGAGATTTCAGTCTAAGCAGAGATTAACTTTGGTTTTCACATATGTAGTGTCATAAGCATAAGTCATGGCTATTTAAACTACAGTATGTGCATAAGAGTATTTAAATGTTACTTACAAAGGTTTTGAAACATTAAAAATCAAATACAATTTTTCTAAGTAAAAATATGCTATTTCAAATATCAGCTGCTTACAAGTCAATCTAATTGAGTTGCACAGAAATGATGTCATCAAAAAATGTTCTGTGACCATCTGCCTTCCCACCCCTGCTTGAAATCTGTGTCGCTTTATTCACGGGGAACAAAAAGCTGCTCCTTTCAAAACAATTGAAATGTGCTGTGATCACACTGGCTGTTCAGTTCCAGTATGTCAGGTCAGAATTTGAACCCGTGTCTCTAAAATAAAACTGTAAAATAAAACCACTAGACTGCACCTAAATAAAGACTAAACGTGGTAAAACAATTCTTTTGTACTTTGGTCATGATCTTATTCATCAAGGGCATCACGTGAGCCAGAACAGTCCCTATTGTCACCCCAAAATGACGCCCACATGCAGATCATTATTCAACAATTCAGCTCTAGATGTTCTCTTATAGATCCTCTGCTGTGAGCTGAATTTATGAGTGTCATCATGAATCGTGGAACCGTTCATTGAGTTTGCTTTTAGCTGCTCGATGTGACGATCCCTTTAGCCCAACAGCCTATCTGGTGTGAGCAGCATGTCATGTTAGTTTACATCAAGAGAGCAGAAGACGTTGCGTTCATGTGCTGTGATTAGAGACGCTGAAGAATGATTTCGTTTACTAACAGAGAAGGTTCAGTAAGACTGCAGATGATAATAACAGAGAATGATGATGAATGAATATGACTAATGGTGAACAATTAACAGTGTTGTAATAATGATGATGCTTTCAGAAACTGTTGTGGTATGAAGATGATGAGGATGATGATGATGACAGCGACAATGAAACATGAGACATCAAATGAAGCATGAGACATGACAATGTGTTGGGGTAGACATGGAATGTCAGTCTCAGTGGAATGGAGATGATGGAATTTACAAGAATTCCTCAGCAGACACACTGTGGGCTTGTCCCACACCATCATTCTGTGTAAATGTCAAAACCCAGTTCACAGATCAGTTTAACAATAACAAGCTGAGTGCTGTATTCTTTTACTAATCTAAACTAATCTAATCTTTCTAAGCTTTCCTGTAGCTCAGTGGTTAGAGCATGGCGTTAACAACACCAAGGTTATGGGTTCGTTCCCAGGGATTGCGCATACTCAATGTATAGTGATCAATGTGTAGTAAAATGCAATGTAAGTCACTTTGGATAAAAGCGTCTGCCAAATGCCTAAATGTAAATGTAATCTTAACCAGATTGTTACCAGATTGTTTTTTGTCAATGCTAAACTCACTCCTAATGCTTAACTGTCTCTCAGAGTGTTTGCCTTTATAAAGAGTCTGTAACTTCCAAGTGCCTTCTTTTCGCAAGTTATAGTGAAAGAAAGACAATAAACTATTAAGAACTATTTCTATACACTATGAAAAGGTGAGGAAAACATGTTCTTTTAAGCAAAACCCTTCATAGACACTGTCATTTGTAGTTTTATGTTGGTTGCTAAGGTGTCCAGGGTGGTTTAATAATGTCACACAATAAAGTTCATAATGACAATGACCTCTTATTTCTTCACTCATGTCTTTCTTGAGGAAAAAATAAATAAACATCATGTTAAATTTTAACATGAAACTCATCTGTTGTTCGTTAGGGTCAGTTTTGGGTTTGATCAGTAAATTCTAAGAATTTCTGCTGCATGCTGGGAGTCAGCCTGGAGCCCACATGCTGGAGCCCACATCTGTGGATATGTGAAGCTCTAGTCACAGGTTAGACAGCAGAGGAGTCTATTGTTAGTGTGAGGAGCAAAGTAGAAGAGGAGGATGTGAATGAGAGAGAAAACAATGAAATCCTTTCACCACTGATCAGAGGAAGAAATGACATCAGCCCCCAACCAGCTCAGTCCCAGAAACAGAGGGCAAAATCAACAGTCAGTCCATAATCATGATACATTTCAAGTAGATGTTATGGCACACTGGCTGCTGTCAACGGTTTAAATGTAATTGACTTTGATTGTCACATTCAGATGACTCTGAGTTTAATGGGGGAGATTACGTGTGTGTACGGAGATGCAGCAGTTCATCTGGGCTGAGTGACAAGAGGAATGTGACATGAAGCAACACTTGTTATGTGATGATAAGAGAATGAAATCAGTCTGTGAATGTAAATCAAGCTTTTCAGCTCACAAACAGTTAAGAAACCTTTTGTGTCTTCACCTAAATATGTTTCTATTCATGTTACAGAATATTATGAATGTTAAAAAAAGTTTAAGGGCCCTAACTTTTCCCCTGCCCAGGTGAATCAAAAAATGACATGAATTAAAATGACCTTACAGACCTCAAGCTAGTACAAAACATGAGTGCGAGTGTCTCTGAAATTAAAGCATAGCGAATGACAAACACAACAGGTGCTGGTCCTTCCAATCACTGAACAATTAAGCCCTCGTCCCTCTTGTTCTTCATGCTAGTTGCTGCATTCTAGAAACGATTACAAATTAATAAAACATGGATTATGTAATTAGGCTGTTAACTTAACACAAACAGAAATAAACCAGACATAACTGCTCTATGACTACAATTATCTTCACCAGACATTTAAGAATATGAAAATGTTCTGATATGACATTGTCAAAACATTTTGGGTAACCTTTAAATTGTTTTTAAGTTAAAGGTACAGTAGGCAATTTCAGCGAGGCTAGCAATAGCAAGCTAGCTTTAAAAGCATAAGATCCCTTTCAGAGCTCTCCAAAGCCACGCCTCCTCTAACACATGAACACTTAGAGCCAATGGAACACACTGATGTCTGTGTGAGCAGGGTGCACAGAGGTTTGCAGACGTGTGTGTGTGTGTGTGTGTGTGTAGGGACAACCAGCATAACAAAAATGTTTTAGAAAGAAATTGTCTACACTGCTTAAATGAATTCAGGATTTGTAACAAGTGTACAAATGATGTCAAAGCACTTTTTGAACACAGGTGCAACAGCTCCACAATCAACATGAGGACAAACCAGAACAACACAGACATGTCAGGAACACAACTCATATCACATGCACACATCAGTGAATGAAATGACAAACAACAGAGCTGGACAAGTGCAAACAAGGATCTTACAACAAGTACATTTCTTACTATTGTGCTGTTCACAAGTTCAGCCACAGATAAATGGACCTGACTCCTGAGCCCTCTAAATGAAGTCAAACCTGTTCTGGAATCAGAATAAAATGTTTGTTTTTACATATATCTTCACTTACCTGTTGGGGGCCTCTGGTCGGGGAAGGAGAGGCAGCCTATTGGCCTGTTTATTGACATTGTTTCTTGTGATAACATTTGTAGCTCCATTTGTGGAACTCAGTTCCTTATTGCTTTGTATCATGTCTTCTGAGCCAGAAACAGCAGCTCTGGGTCCCAAAGAGATCAAAAATCCACAAATTACCAACCAGAGAAGTCAGAGATTCACAAAAAACAAAACGAACACAATAAAGACTTGGTGAGCAGTACTATATAAACTTATATATGTTTATAAAATTATATATTGTTATAAACACATATATTGTTTATGTGTAGTAATATATAAAAAATACATTTAAAGCTCAGAAAAAGGCAAAAAAATGCGGATCTTGGTTTGATGAGCGTCTTAATTTGACAAATGTTGCAGAACTTTTTTAAAAGCATATTTTGATCAAATCCAGCGTCTCAGCAAAAAAGACAAACTCAAATATTGCAGATAATTCCATTAAGAAAGATAAAAGCGAAAGCTTTTCCATCTGATGTGTTTTTACTGAGAGCAAGTGAAAGTTGTGTTAGGATTGCAAAAGCGTCCTGGGATTATTTCAAGTCATCCAGACTGCTCAGCTGGCCAGTGTCACATGCTGTACGTCAGTGGGGTGGGGAGAGAGACAGTTTGACAGGGAGAGAGAGTATTTTCCCCTCTTGTCTCTTGGTAGCAAAGGGTATTTTAAAGAGACATGCCTTCCTTCTACATCCATGTCTGAAATCTCTGTCACATTTCTTCCTCTATATTTGTCTAGCTCTTGTAGCTAACTGCTGACCATGTGTTGCCTTATTATCTTACAAATGTGATGTTCCTGCTACTGCTAATAGGTGTGAAGCGGTATACAGGGACGATGTTTTCCAGCGTGTGTTATTGGACAATCTTGAGCAGAAATGTTTCTCAATGAAAACCTGTTTCTATTCGCCATTCTCAAATCAAGCCATGGCCCCGCCCACATGTTCCCCAGCCGAGTTGAACAGGCAGCGAAATGCAGAGCGGGGCGGGGCTAAAGTAATGACGTCGATGTTGAAAACGATGCTTGATTTTTTTTTATTTTTTGTGCTGTATTGTGTTCAATACAAAACAACACCTAACACAACTGATACAATGTCAGGTATTTTGAAACATTATCATTTTAAACATTTTAAACGTTGTTTTTAAACATATTTTTATAACATTATCGACCGTAATTCCTTAAAACTCATCAAAAGTTTTAAAACTTTGATCATCAAAATTATAACTAGGGTTGCATTTATATATATATATATATATATATATATATATACAGAGAGAGCGAGAGAGATACACAAAGCTGTCTCGAGACACTTAATGCCCTGTGCCTCGCTGTGGAGGAATTGAAGAAACTGTCCACAGCACCTCCTCGTGGTCACACTTCTGTACTTCAGCCCGCAGTGAAGATATAGTCTGTATTTATAGTCTGTAGTCTACAACAGTGGTTCTCAACTGCGGGCTGCGAACCCCCGGGGAGCCACAAGACGGCGCTAGAGGGCCTCATAGAAATGTCTAGTTTAGGAAATAATTTTAAAACCTTTACCTGTATGCAATCAGGATTGTCCTTTATAAAATATGATGTATTTAAAAAATAATAATAAAATATTTTGATTATACACATTTTTAATATTAAACATAAGAGAAATAAGGCTACAAAGAGAACTAATGTTCATGGTATTGTATAAAGTCATTTGTTTTTGGTATAATCCAAAATTCTTAAAGTAAACTCATATTTTGACAGTGTGTTCATCATAAGTTTTCTTTTGGGGGGGGGGCCACAAAGGATTCACTTTAAACAATGGGGCCTCCTGCTTAAAACGTTTGGTCTACTATAGTCAACCAGTGAAGACGCTGTTATATCATGTTTTGAACATTCTCAGATCTATATATTGAGATATTGGTCTTTTGCTTAAATGCAGTGATTTCAGAAGAGTGACGTTTACTGTAACCTAGAGGTTTACTAGTGTTTCTTGTTTTAGACTTGTGGAAACCACTGAATAAGTATTAAATCAATGTGTTGTCAATACTGTAACACAAGTGTAAAAAGAGTCAGATGAGAAAGATTTGCAGATGCAGAACAATTGCAAGCAATTACTGCCATTTAATGCACTTTGTTATTTTTATTTTTCACTAAACAGAAGCCAGATGAAATATCATTTACAACTTATTACACTAATACACTTGTAATTTGTAAGTAATTTATTAAGTAAAATAAATAAACGTTTGCTGAATTTACAGCCCGTGGTTAAATGTTTAATCATCAGGAATATCCAGTATATGGTGTGATAATAAACTGTAAAATGGGTTTGGATCTTTTCTTTCATACCCTCATAACTGTTATCCACACGCTCATTAATGTCATCACAGGAAACCTGACAATACACACACAACCCACACACAATCCTTACACAATACACACACAATACACACACAACACACACTATACACACACAATACACACACAACACACACT
>JAZGTJ010002228.1:0-44341 GCA_036877575.1 Botia almorhae | reverse complement strand
ACTAGTTGCACGCTAGTAATGCAGAATTCTACAAATGAACAAGCATTACATTTTCCTAACCATAAAATGAATTTTCAAATCACAACTAAATTAAATGAGAGCAGAATGCTTGTGAAAAGTACATATGTCAATTCTGAGTAAAACACACATGTGCTTTATTACATACGAGCGTCTGAGATCAGAGACAGACCAACTATAGATCAAGTGTTTGACAGAGAAACTGCTCGCTCAACTCGGCCACATGTGTGACATTAAACACTCTGATACATACATCAGAATAAAGACTTCAAAAGAACAGTGTCTATTCTTCATGTCCACTCCTGCAAGAACTGAAGAACATATGACAGTCTGTAGCTGAACCAAGAACAGTTTCACACTTGTTTCAACACAGAACTTTTGCCCTTGGGGAAAAGAGACTAAATTGGGGCGTCTGTGCTCTAAAGATTCACTTTTAAACGGTACATCAAATAATACATCTGCCTCATAATTCATGCAGCAATAATCAAAAAATGAGGCGTCACCTTTACTGTCTGTAATGGGGAAAATGATTTGTTAGAGGTCTGAAAATAGGTACTCTTATTCCAACCTATAATTATACCTGTGAAACATTAAATCAGGTACGATTGAACAGTCTCTCATCCTGAGTGCTAACAGGTCTACATGAATTTGCAGAAGAGACACTGGGCTTAATTACAACGCTGTCTGTATTACTGTATTTCAATAACATGCCTCTCTGTTAATTACAGTAAACACATCTTACCATGAAACATTACTGACTTATATATATGAAGCTAGATTTAAAAAGAAACTCATTTCTAGCATGTAACAGTGAAATATTACTACACATATACTAAGAGCATTCAAACAGTATGAGCAGAAATACAATCAGTAATCTTCTGTGGGCTGCATGTCACCTGTGTGTTAGTGTCGAACCGGTGAACGGAGCACACAGCTCCTCTCAGCGGCCGACTGTCTCACTCCACCTCACACACATTGTGTTCTGACACACAATGCACAGCCCTCTTTTCCTTTTAAGCTGTATGCAACTCTTACATCACATATGACAATATTTAGTAAACAGCTGGGTTGACTCGCTTAAAAAACAAGGTACAAATTAAAGTTCTTTTATAATCCAGCAGCCTCAAAAAATGGATGCACACAGGACATTTATAAAGTAATCAAACTGTATATGATGATGATGACGTCTGCTAAATGAATAAATGTCAATCTAAAATGAATCACAAAATCATACTGTGGCTCAGATAATTTGCTGTTGGAAGCATGTTTAAGAATTTAAGATTTCATTTAAGATAAAGCGCTCTGACTTTTGATTGCAGATTAATTTGTCAAATCTAATCCCAATATGAGACACAGCTGGGATCTTAAGAGAAAATAAGAACAGAAACTATTTACACTATTGACTTTGGTATCTTGGTAAATCAGAACACAGTTTGAGACAGTTTGAGTTCTCTTCTAAAACTCTAGAGCAGACACATGAGAAAACTATATCCTTCTTATACACCTCATTTAAAACCTTATTTGTCTCTTCATTTTATCCCATTACTGTCTATGAGAAACAGTTGAGACATAAAAGAAATCTTCCCTGCACTGAACTTGACCAGCACATATGAGAAAATCATTCAAATGAGAACAGAAGCGCCGTTATTTTACAGCCACAGCGCGCAGAGATGCAATATGGCCGTACCTGCGTCCATTCTGCATGAGCTGTTCTGCAGCGCTCAGTGGACAGACTGGACGAAGGCTGCAGGAAGGCGGGCGGGGGGTGGGCGGGTGTATAACGGGGCAAGGGCTTCTTTGAAGTCTGGATTCCAATTAAACCCCTGACTGAGTTCTAAGCGCAGAAGAAAAATGACTGAGGTACATGACATGGCCAGGTCCCCTCGTCCAACCAAGCCTTTCCATTTTAGACCCTTTGTCTCGCTGCAGCTTCTAATATTTATGATCGCACAACCCCCCACTCATCCACACACACACACACACACAACAGAAGAAAACATACTGACAGGACTCTAAACCTACTCTTCAGACTCCAAGGTTTTCAAGGTTTTCTGTTTTTCGACCAGCCCAATCCTTCAGACAACACAGAGAATCCTAAAGACCCTTCCTCTACGTAATGCAGATTTGAAAAACAGATCAATTATTAGTCAGGCCAATCTAGAATAAAAGAAATATTTAATAGTAAATATGCATATAAATATGTAAGGAATAGCCATACATTGTGTATGCCCAATTAGTGAAGCCCTGCGCTCTCACCTGCATGGAAATCACATCCAGTCCTCTGCTTCAACACTGAGATATTTATGTTGTCAGATGTACTTCAAAAGCCCGTCTGCTCCTGATGCTGCTAATACGTTTCTGATTAGAGCGAAACAACCTCTGCAGAGCTTTTCAAAGAAAAGATTTAAAATTCACTGTTTTTCTGTGTGTTTGCATTATTTGTCTGCAACCTTTACAGTTCAAACAAAGCAACTTGGTTATTCCAGTTATGCATTATTACGCTTTTTACGTTTTATTCCCACTCCCTCAACACATAATGCAGCACACCACCATGGTATGCAAATAAAATATCATTCTCTAATCCCAATATGTTGTTGGGGGCAGGATGTGATCGCACAGACCCATGCACCCCGGACACATATTATAGGAAACTGACTTTCAGTCTGATGGCAAGGTGAAAGAGGGGAACCTAAGATTTCGGTCTGATCGTGACAGTCAGCTTCCACAGCACAGAGAGCAGCCACACCTACGGTTTACCTCAGAGACACAGCAAACACACCTTTACAACTGCCTGTATCTGGGCTGGAGCAGCTGGCAGTTTTGTTTTCTCTTGAAACAGTGATGGCGAGAGCAGTGTAGCAGCATCTTAGCTGGGGGACATGTGTTTGTGTTGAAAGCACAGAGAGTTGAATGCAGAGAGATGTTGGATTTCAGAAGCATCAGTCCTGCAGGACAACCGCAGGCACTTTATACCGACACAAGACACACTGCAGTGCATGAGAAAGGTTTAGACACTGTCGATCTAACACACACACACACACACACCTGTTTTTCATATACATACAAATCGAATCAAAATAGTACAGGAAAGAAAGTAGCTCTAGCTTCTCTTGTTTGCTCAAACGGGAAAATACACAGAAAAGCAATAAAACCATGCAAACATGTTAAAATAAAAACACAGTTAAAACCTCACAAATTGATATAACTCATTTTAACACACTTTACAGTAGAATATACTGCTTTACCAGCGCTGGTCAACTGCATCTGAGGAATGTTTCCTCCACAACACCAGAAGAAAAATGCCTGAAAGGGGCTTTTCATCATTGAATATTTATATAATGTCTTCTGCTCGTACTGTTCTGACACTAGACACTATAAGGAGTTAATACAGGACAGGATCTTTTATCATGCAGTGGGGAGACAGTGAGCTGGGAGACACAGAATGGTGAATATTTCATGCTGATAGGTGACAAACAAAGGTCTACTGTCTTACTTTTTAACCAGCAAAATATTGAGATGGCTATTCATTATAGAAGTCCATGGTACAGCATTGAAGAACAGACTCCAAACAAACACTTACAGCCTTAGTTCAACCGGCCTTCTTATACACAGCGTCACACCTATAAACACTTACAGGACGAAATTAACATCTGCTTCTACTTATTACAGTCAAATGCGAAGTCAGCTACCAGCATGATGCCTCATTCCAAAAAATACATGAATCAAAACGTTGTGCTTTCATCTGTATTGTGTCTCAAACAATTCTAATTTATCTCTACAATAGAACACAAGAAAAATTGTAAAGAAACCAGACACTCATTTTTATCCCTAAGTTTTGCCATTTTTTAAACAAGATAGAACAATAATCCAAATAAAAGACAATACATCAAAATATTCATCCATGTGAACAATCTCTCTCTCTCTCTCTCTCTCTCTCTCTGCCTGAGGGACTCAGATAACCCTTTGATAAAGAGCAGGGTGGATGCTGTGGTCTCTTGCAGGCACCTTCCTCACAGCAGATATGAGGATGTGTATTCATTCAGACCAGCGGGGGCCTGGGCTAACACACTCGCCCAGACCAGCAGCAGGAAGAGAAGCAGCAGGATAACAGGAAGAGAAGAACATACAGGAGGATGAAGCAGAAACTTCAGCGGCCCGTCAACAGAGAGAAACAGAGGCTGCTGGAGCTAGAATGAGCTACTGGACCCAGGAAGCTATTGTTTGTTTGTGCACGAGTGTGTATGAGGAAATCACAATTATCGCAGTACTTTTCATTCATTTCATATCTGTGTGTGTGTGTAGGCAACTGGGGTGGGCATCCTTTTTAGGCATCATGAAAACAGGGCGATAGAGATTAAAAGAAAAAAGAAAAAACAGGAACATGACCACTATTTTTTCAAGGCAAATCTCGTCACTCCAAAGGTTTGAAAACAGAATGTGAATAAGAGAGCCTGGCAGGCAGAGCTTTATTAAAGCTCTCTAAGGGTTTACATAAACATCATGAAAAGGAAACATCTCCACAGAGAACAGAACTCTTCATTTAGCATGTGTGTAAAGCAGAAACGCTGTCATTGTTCTCCTTTTCAATAGCATCTTCAAAACTGCCAGAAACTGTGATGATTTCTAAATGTGCAGGTTGGTCAACAGTTCAAACAAAAAACAAAGATTTAAAGGTTAGCCTTTAAAAGAGGATGGGAACATAAAACTCTACTCGCTTAACTGGCCACAGGAACAATTCGAGGAGCGTGTTTTTGTATTTTTGAATTGCATTTGAGAGCAGACTGTGTGTTATAAACCATATGAACAGACCAAGAGGTAAAACATAGTCTTGATTTTCACCCACCATATTGTGACAAAAACATGACAGATAATAAGCAAAGCAAAAGAGAAATTACACAAATAAAGATTTATGTATAACTGGTTCTGTGTATCTTCAAATTGCCCACCATTAATTGCTAAAAAGCAGAATTAAAAACACATCATTTGCATATCGCACAGTTGTGTTTGTGTCATGGGGACTAATGTACATCATGAGGCACCTGCTGCAGTTTTGTGTGTGTATTTCCAAAGAAAGATAGAGCAGCAAATAAAGCTGATGGAGGGGGAAAAGAGAGAGAGAGAAAACAGTGCATGAGAGCGAGAGAGAGTGCCCTCTGCTGCTGCACATGAGCTGAAACCAAGAGCTTCTCCTGCGTCCGTCTCTCCACTGAAATAACCCACAGATGTGCGTTTACATAAGAAAACTATACATGTATCACAATTTACATGTTAAGCTTGTGTGCCTAACTCCTGTCTTAACTTAATTAACAAAATTAGACAAATGACATCTGCAAGCTGACCAAATACTGATGAACTCTCATCTATTTTCTGGGTCATCATATTGTGTTGAAAACAAGCTGCAGCACTGAAATATGCAGAAAGCATCCAGCAGTATGAACATACGGTCAGCTCATGACTGCCACATCAAACACGAATGAGGTGATAAAGGTTATTTAGGGAGACCACATGAGGACTGATGGACACTCACTTCAAGCCTGTGATACACGGCTGAGTGGATTTTGGCCAATCATCTGTGCCGAAAAGCCACAGACAGACAGTCCGACATCATGGCTTGGGAACCCAAGCATCTGCAATGGAAATCATTGCTGAAAAGCCCAAAACATGGTGACAGGTCACCTTACACACCGCAGCATCTGTCACAGCTGAGTTTCACAAACTGTACAAACAATCACAAAACACATTTACAGCCATCAATACAGAAATACAGATTATACTGAAGACACAAAAAACTACTGAATATTTAACATTTGAATCGATATTTAAAAACAACATTTTGATTTAAAAAGCACATCAGTCATCAAAAATGACACAATATTTAGGGTTTGATTTGTGGCGGCATATTTCAAGGGACACTATCATTTCAAAAAAAGAGAAAAACATGTAAATAACTCAACATTCAAAATAACTCAACATTCAAAATAACTCAACATTCAAAATAATCAACATTCAAAATAATCAACATTCAAAATAATCAACATTCAAAATAATCAACATTCAAAATAACTCAACATTCAAAATAATCAACATTCAAAATAACTTAACATTCAAAATAATCAACATTCAAAATAATCAACATTCAAAATAACTCAACATTCAAAATAACTCAACATTCAAAATAACTCAACATTCAAAATAACTCAACATTTAAAATAATCAACATTTAAAATAATCAACATTCAAAATAACTTAACATTCAAAATAACTCAACATTCAAAATAATCAACATTCAAAATAATCAACATTCAAAATAACTCAACATTCAAAATAATCAACATTCAAAATAACTCAACATTCAAAATAACCAACATCACTAATCAAAATCACTTCATCACATTTGAGACAATATTAAAAATGTAAAATTTGTCTGTTTATTTTTGCTGTATGAAATCATTTTATATTTAGATTTTATATCATATATTGCAAGGGATATGATACAGACACACACATAATTCCAGAAATTCTTTCAACCACAGAAAACATTTATAGCTAGTGTGTGTTTCCTGCACGTGAGAATATACTTCTGCGTTACAGTGAAGTGTGTGTGTGTGTGTGTGTGTGTACTGTAGGGAGGTCTTCGACCCTGTTAACATTGTGTGTACACAAAATGCTGTGTGGGGTCGTCTCACAGGCTGTGAAATGATGACCTATTTTTTTTTTTTTTTTGCAGTCGTATTTGATTACCTGGTTTTATTAAAATTGGATCCAAAGAGGCCAGATTCCCATTTGACTTTAATGAAGGCAGCGTGGCTGACAGGAGACTCTTGATTTATACAGTGTTATTAAAGGCACTGAGGCACACCGGGCAGGACCCAGCAGTGGCCAGTCACAGCTCACACACACACACACACCTCCACCTCTATGCTCCACAAGCTCCTCCATTATTCATAGTCAAATATGGAGGGCCTGAAATATACAATGATGCAAGAATGAATAATAAATATATTCACATTGAAAAAGATGAGTGAGAGTCGAGCTGTCATTTACTACTGAGTCAACAGGCTTTAAAAACATCTCTCACCAAAACTAAAGCTAATCCATCCATTCATTACCATTCACAAAAGGAAAAGCTGTTTCAAATTGAGCTCTTCCTGTCGCCAACAAACACACATATGAAGTACTGCCTAAATTCTGTACATGCAAAAATTCTTCCTCTGTTCTATCTGCATATGAGATAAGTACACTGTGATTTCATTCAATTTCACCCCCTCATCCTCAAAAAAATAAGAAAGTTAAATGTTAAAGTTAAAAGGCAGAGATTGAACAGTTCCATCCTCTCTCTACTGTCCCAGCCAGAAAGAGAGAGACAGACACAGACAGACAGAGGGAGAGAGAGAGAGTGCAGACTGACTGTCTGTGCTCTGTTAGGGGTCACGGGCTGGGTCAGGGGTCAGACAGGACAACAGCCAGCCAGGTTCAAAAAACAGATTTTGGATTCAACAGAGTGAATTTAGCAGCATGAAGCTGCCTTTTAAACTCTTGATTTAGCGATGCAATTTGTAATTGTTCTGTATGTTTTGTTTTGTTTGTTTTTTAGAAATTAATATAAAGAATTCCAATTGGTAATTAATGAGACAGACATATAAGTGAAGCATTTATTCCTCACACAACAGATGCAATTATCGTTTTCTCCACACAAATACTGTTGATTTTTGATTATTCAAATTAAATAACTCTGTGATGCCCATTGTAAAATTTGACAAAGCATGCAACCATGCAAATATTAAACAAATATTAACTGTAAACAGAAATCATCTGAAAAAGGAGAAAATTGCATTTTTCTTTTTCTAATATTTTGCTCAAACAGAGCAGTGCTGTCATGCCTTTTTTATCCAGAGTGTCAGACAAAAAGATTGAAGATGGAGAGAGAGTTATCCTGAGGGAAGAGAGAGAGAGAGAGAGAGAAAGAGAGAGAGAGAGAAGAGGGTGGGTGGGTGGAGGTCTAGAGATGGAGGGGGTGCTGACATGCACTTGTCTCCAATCTCTTCGAATTCATTTCACAATTCATCTGCTTTGTCTCTACTGCCACGACCGAGAACAATCAGTCCAGACGCCCATTAGATTGCCCCCCCAACCCCCCATAACACACTTTTTTCCTTGTGACATGTTGGCTGAAGAAAGAGTCAAGGCAATTCACAATTTTCACCAAATGGAGAAATGTCAAGACGGGAAGCAGCATCAAAAAAGTATGTTGTCATGGAGATACTGTACAGACCAAATATTGCACAAACAGCCCCACTACAAATTTAAGGATCTGGGGAATTTCTGAATCTGTAGCTATCAAAATGTTAAACATTTAAACTTGATAATTGTCATCTTGATATTTTAACATTTCAGAATAGAAAGAATATGCATAGAAAATGTTCTTATATATTATATTGATATTATATATAACATATACAATGTATTATTTTAAGAGTTGTTATACAGCTGTAATTAAAATGTGAATATTAATAGATCTTCTTAATCTTAAAAAACTGCCACATTAAATACAGATGTAAAAAAAATTTTTTTTTACATCTATTTACACGTGCACACACACACACCTTAACCCACACAGATTATATTTTATATTATATATATATATATATATATATGACTATATATAATAGACAGACAGATAGATTATAGATAGATTACATCTATCCTGGTTTTTCATTAAAATTTCACATTCATTTCATGCCTCAGACACTCAAACATACTGAAACCATGAAATGTCGAATATTGTGGTGTCTATATGTGGAATTTTGCTGGAGTGTCCTTTCAGCACAGCTCGAGGGTGAGGTCATGTGACCACCTTTCCATCCATAGAAGCCATTTTCAGCCAACAGTGTTGTCATAGACACTATGTATCCGCAACGCTTGGCATTTTCATGATCTACTCCACAGATAGAAGAACATAAAACAGGAAAAAAAAGAACACAAGAAAAACACAGAGGAACAAGTGCTCACCATGTTCCGGGTGAGCACTTGTTCCTCTACTCAGTTGGGTGTAGGTTCCAGTTTAAAGGGGTTAAAAAAAGTCATGACTGGGTTAGGGTAACCCTAACCCCTAAGTGATATTAACAGGAACGCCTTTAAAAGCCCAGCATTCTCTCTTTCTCTTTGTTTGGCCAGAGGAGCTAAAGGCTTAAGGATAACAGCAGTGCTCAAATCACGAGACACAGCTAGCTATAGCTCAGGAAAGATAGCGAGCTGAGGCCGCGCTACAGAGCTCGTATAATTAAACACCCACAGCTTCACTGTGGACCTCATCCATCTCTGCTTTTTTTCTCCTGGTCCCTGTCCTCAGGTCTGTCAGGAAAACAGATGCACAGACACTCATGTACGCACGCGCATTGCCATGATGCTTTAGCAGCAAGAGCCACAACGTACGTCCCGTTAGCAAAAACACAAGGCTAATGCCAAACGTTAGTTTTAATGTCCTAGTTTTCATCTGATTACACTTAAACCATCCACAGACTCATCAAAACACACACACACTGATCCCTTCAACAACTGTTAACCTCGGTTGCATTTCTCAATCAGTTCTGTGCTGTTCGCTGTGGAAAGCCACACGCCTGTCTGTGAATCCATTCAGTAAAACTACATTCTATCAGACAGCAGAAGAACCTGTCCTCTGTAATCACACACTTTATTACCCACAGTCAATACACTGCAGTATGCTATATATTAGTGTACTGTATACAGTGGGTCAATATAGTAAAGTACAATGAGAGCAGATGACAGAGAATTAATAACAAAACAGCATGCAGAAACACATAAGAACGAGTATAAGGTCCGTGTGTGTGTCATAACAGAAACAGTAAGATAATTCTTATGTCTGTGTATTTATTGTGTAGACAATGCTCTGAAGCAGTGCTGGTGGTCATGCTTTGGGCAGTGAATACTGCCCTCTGTTGGATAAATCACACACTATGACAACACAACACACATTTTCTTCATATCACTCAGCTATGATCTGTGCACACAGATCTTTGGACCGTCTCTCTCGTGGGCTGTGAACATGGCATGTTTTAACATGAGCTAAAATGGTGGTTCCAATGTCTGTCTGTTACGACATGCATCACAAAACACAACTGAGTCTGTGGCAGCAATGTTTCCAGTGCAACTGTAAATTACAAATGTAAAGAGTTATTTCTGACCCTGTCAAACTGTAGATGACCCTATAAATCACTTTAGTAGGTGTAACATGCTGTCAGGTTAATTCAGTTGTATTCAATACCCATTTTAATATAAATAACACAAGAAATGTCTTCACTTCTTCAGATTGCAAACCAATTTTAACAAATTAACTACAAATATCTGAAGGAAAATCTATTCTCTCGAAACAATTACTCTTTTGTTTACACCCTTCATTTTGAAAAAGTCTTACCTTTAAATTACCATATTTTGGGCATTGCTGATTATTTGCTAGAAATATATATTTTTGAATTAGGCTATTATTGTATTTGTGAGATTAATTTATTTGAAGGTTAAGTTACAAATACAAAATTGCCATTTTAAGCAATGTTTATTCAATTTGCTTTTTACTAATAATCAGGATTATATGCGCGCCACTTCATTATATAATAATGGTATTTTGAATATGACAAGTTGAGTTGTGTGGGTAATGAACCTGTGATCTGTCGCTCTAGCTGTTAAACAGTCGGTGTGTTTACATTACAGAGGAATTGAATGATGTCTGTGAGAAAGTCCACGAGCGGCTGTTTGGGGTCACAGAGGCCATGCTGAGATCAAAGGTCATGGGAAAAACGATCTGGACACACACGCAGACCAAACGCAGAACAGGCCAGCGCTCAAACCCAAGAGGTGTCTGTCTCTGTACGAGCATTTTTATTCTTCCAGGTTGTTTATCAGACAAAGTTCCCTACAGACCCCTGTAAACACACACGCTCACAGAAAACAGGTACAGCGGACACATCCCTCACCTAGATTCCTCTGAAACAACATTCCAAACACTACTGAGGTGGATAAACACTCATGAACTTCCACAACAGCCATTAAACGTGGAGAAACAAATGTCTGTTTTTTTTCTATTGACACACTGTTGAATAAGTCAGGTTCAGATTGAAGGTTCTGTAAAACAGGGTGCCATTTTTAAGGGTGAAGGTCTGTTAACTTTGACACTTTTTCTTTGCAAACATCATCACAAGAAAACAAACATCACAACACACCTGAATGAACGAATGGCGTGTTTGGTAGTGAAGCGATGCAGCAGAACCCATGTAGCCTTAGAACCACACTATAAAAGTAAAGGTTCAGCTCAATCCAAGAAGGAGAACGTTTTTAGGTACAACTAACTTTAGATTTTCTAGTTCTTTCTAGAAAGTTGTCTTGTACTTTAAAGAGGCCAGAAACCAAAATATTCATCTGAACTATAATGTAAAATCAAGACCTTGTCAAAACACATATCCTAACTAATAAACCCTATACATATTAAAGTGTTATCTGAAATCCAGCTGCTACAAAGAACCTTTAAAGAACTACCCCATAGACTTTCATTTAAGCATGTAAATCAGCTCTTTTTTGTTTGGTTTTACAAATTGAGGGAAAGTTCTTTTTGGCGGTTATAAACCACAAATGTATGTAGCCTAAAACATGTATTTAATTTCTATATTTTGTTCCATAGCGTTTACTAAATTTAGCTGAAGCACACGTTCGAGTCTCAGGAGAGCTTTGTTAGGAGATGACTGCCACTTTGTCACGTTTCCTAGGTCAGTACAGCTGGACCACTGCATTGGGCTCCAGGCAGCCCCCGTACAAGCAGACACACAGAGACTGGACACTCTAATAGGGACAAATTGGCAATGTCTGTGCTGACCGGTACTGTTCAGAACAGAGCTGTGGATTGATAGTGATTCCTAATGATCCCCTCGAGTAGATCAATACCCATAATTCCCTTTCCTGCCCATCCTCATTATTAGCAATAGAGGAGAAAGAGAAAACTGCAGCATGGAGTGACACAAGCCAGGAGTTTGGTTCAGACTGCACAACACACACGCTCGCCGGTTTGTTGACGTGTCCTTGGACATGTGCTATGAACACTCACACACACAGTCACCTTACAGATTACAAAAGCAAACCAAAACACGATATTCCCTCAACACAGCCTTTCATACACAGCTTAACAACCTCACAAATTGTGAAAATCAAGTCAAACCTGTATTGTACACACATCCAATGCAATCAATATTTATTCTGCTGTATATGTATTTATAAGCACATACAATTTCCGTGGTCCAAAAGCAGCTATTCTACATTATGTGTATCAGCGGTGTGTAACAAAACCAACCCTAATGCGATTCAAGGAACATCTGGAGCACCACTAAGAGAAACAAATGATGTCACACTATTCGTGCTGTTTGTGATACTGGACACAATGCATTTGTTTAGGTTTCTGTGTTCAATACTTTTAACAGAGAAACAATGAGGAGGGGCAGGAGGACATGACTTTGTTAACTCAATGCATCATTACTAATGTGAACCGTGCTGTGTATTAATTTTTTGCGGTAAGAACCATTGACAGCTCAAAATATTTTCATCTGTGTAGAGGAACCAATAAGAGATGAATTGTGAGATGTGTGTTTGTTTGGATTGGAGTGTGTATGTGATTTGTGGAAACATTCTAATGAAGAGTGTTGTATGAGAGGTCATGTGTCCATCTCTGTGTGTTTAGTCTAGCGAGAGGAAAGCGAAGCATACAATCCCAGAGGAACACTGAACTGTGTGTGTGTGTGTATTTCTGTTTGTGCATCACAGCCATAAAGCATCAAATCACTCTCACACACACACACACCCTCTGGGTTTATGCGCCGATTACTAGCACCAAACCCATCTACACACTTTAGACTAGCTGTCAGAGAGTATCCTCATTACTCCAGAGTCCAGCATTACACTGCACCTCCTCAAATACTGCAAACACACAACCATTGATTCAACTGCTTCCAAACACTCTCACACACAATCAACAAATAAAATCACACGATTTGAGAATGACACACACATTAATGAAATCAATGAAATATTTGTAGTATGACAGAAGCTCATGGACTATTCAGCTGAAACTCAGCTCATTTGTCGATTGGACAGAAAGGTGATGATTTCATTGGACAGCTTTTACTGGTGGATGTTCTAATCAAGTTAAATCAGCCTTTATATGGTGCTAATTGTTTTAGCTTTATAGGACCGAGTTTAAGGCAAACATTTACCTGTATTGTTTATTAGAAACGACTTTTAATTCTTTGTACTAAAATATATTGATCAGCTGATGTCTGCGGCCAGATACTTTAATTGAAATTATTGTACAGAATTAATTGTATCACTGATATATTTTCTGATGTTATATCTGGTGTCACCCCGTGACCTTACAGTGTAACAGTGTAAACATCTGTCAGACATGTTCACTTTTCAACAGTCTACCAATACATTACATTTACATTCATTATTTAAATTTATAAAAACTTAAGTAAATTAATGACTGTATGAAATACTAGACATTCATGCTATTATACCTTAAAATCTTGTTTTTAACAGAAAGGTAAACTACACTGAGCTTGTGCAGGAACAGTGTCCCCACTGAAGAGAACATCTGTGTTCTTATTCAACTTAACATGTGATAACAGCTGATATTACATTTCCTGAATGACTGAATGACAGTTTGATGTTACTATTGATATTTGATGTTAATATTTATAGAACTTATATTTGTTACTAATATTTGTTGTACCTTTTCAAGGTTTTCTGAGGATGTGTGTCTGAATCTTAGGCTTCGTTTATGGAAGCTTTCTTACTCGAATTTCAATGAAATGCAACAATTAACAATTACACAGAAAACACTTTTGCTCCTGTTTCATGAATAAGGCCCATTGATTTCATTTCTTCAGAAATGTTACACAAGTTTAACCTCATTGCATCGTTATTCAATGTTCAACTTTACTTACTAATATAAAGCAGACTGTCTTAAAAGCTGACAAAAATGCAGCAATGTAGTCAGTTCTAATCAATACAGAGTGAAGCAAGTGAATTGAGCTTTAAGAACAGAATAAAATAAGAGGAGAGAAAATGAAGTTTGGAGAGACAGGGGAACAATCCAGCAGTCTGACGTTTGCTCAGGTGAATTGGTCAACAGTACAGAGTATGGTGGAAGTCGCTCCAACCTGTCAGTGTGCATGACACACTCGGCTGTGTTACCGGGGAGACCCACAGGAGAGCCGACCGTGTGCCTCTGTCTCTCTCAGCTTCATAAACCACCACCTCTTCCTGAACATCAATCAATGTGTGGCTCAACAGTACAAAGCCATTAACACACACACACACACACACTGACGCTCTCTATTTCTCGTTCAACCTCACCCTTTCTCTCTCTCACTCTAATTCTCTCTCTCACCAGTCTATGAGATGTAAGGTTTTAGGGACTTCTGAGTCCCTAAGGAGGTTCATTGTAGATTTTTATGCCAGGTTATTGCCAGACTCGAGTGGGGTGTGAGGTGTGTGTGTGTTTTATAGATGAGAGCAAAAATGATTTCAGCTGCAGCTACAGAAGAAAATCAGCTCAATGTAAAACAAACTATAACACAGTGAGTGGAAAAGCTCATTCAGACAGCAGCTGTCAAAACCTGCTCCAAAACCAGCAGCACAGAGGACAAACAACAGAAAGATACAAATACGACAACAGCAAATGACAGAAAGAGGAGAAAATGAGTTTACATATATAGAGAAAAAGAGCAAATAAGAAAGAGCAAGCAGTATTAAAGCCAGTAGTCTTCTACAGGGTCATAGTCACCAGATCAAAAGGTCTTATTGCTCAGAGAATCGGTTTCTATTATTTTTTATTGCTATTAAAATTTAGGGTTAGCTAAATTAATGTTTGTGAACGTGTGCTTAGAGAATCTCATTGTTAAAGCAGAAAAGACTAAAAGAGTCGTCCAGCGTGGCACAGAACAGACTGATATTACATGTGTCTTGTATAATGGATGAATGTAAGTTTGTTAACATGAACAGCTCACAGCTACATTGTGATGAGTGTGTTTCTGCTGCTACTGACGCCCGAGTGAATCCAAATAATATTAAAAAAAGCCTAAAACGTTTTTTGATAAAGTGCTGAAAAATGTTTTATAATAACCAGACAATACGGACTAAAAATGAATTGTAATATGGTCAGTAAGCAATATTGTGGCAGATATCCTATATCTATACCGTTTACACAAAACAACAGCACAACAAGCAGCCACAATGAAGCAGCTATACAATCTGCAATTTTACATGATTCATGCATGAAATACATTTCATACATTTTTACATGAAATCAGAAAATCAAAACAATAAATGTACAGCAGAAAATACTTAAAACTGTTCAATTCTTTACTGGCCGGGAAACACTATAATGTTTGAAAAACATTCTGTGATATTAGCAGTTTTCAGTAGGTCAAAAACGGCTCTAGAACTGAATTATCAAACGTGTGTTATAATGCAGGAGGAGAGATTGATGTGAATGAAGAGAATGAAAGAAGCGCGAAGAGAAGACGAGTGGATCAGTGAACAGTACAGCGCTGCACAGCAGCAGCTAAACGCCAGCGTTTAACTCATTACATCATTATGTCATCTCATACTAATCTGTGCCCTCCACCGCTCTGACATGCAAATGAGGCTGAAAAAAGACATAGCACTTTGGGGGGAGCGGGGGGACGCATGTGTATTTTTGGGGGGGTCCAGNNNCCAGCAATCATCGTGTCGTGTCAAAATCCACCCTGAAGCTCATACTGCCATTTTCACTCCGTCCAGCCCGTATCATTCTATCGTATTTCCTCTCGAACAACATGAACAAAAATCCCACAATCTGTGGAGAATCAGACTCCCTGTGGGGCGAGAGTAAACACCCTCACCCCTCCTCACACATGACCCACAGCACGCGCTCCTCATCTGCATATTCACAGACAGGCCTCTGACTGACCCCTCCCCTACACATCATCAGCACGTGCCGAGTGAAGGAACGAATGCTGGGCAGCCGTGAGACCACACAAAGACAGAAGTAAACAGACAGACATCACATCATGTCAGTTTGGGAGCTGTGGTAATGACGATTTCTCTCTCTCTCTCTCTCATCAGGTACCTGGTGACGAGCGGCCCATGATAATCCAGAAGCATGAACCAATCAATCAACAGCATTATAATCAGCAGAGACGGGCAGAAAAAACCCAGAACTTACCCAGAGTTCCTTGCTGTCAGCAAAAGCAGTCTTTACTCTTCAACCAAAAATAAAAGAAGGCTTCTACCTCATGCCCTAGCTGCTGCCTGTATTAATTCATAGTACACTGCATCACGAGCATGTGAAGGGTTAAGAATCGTCTGCCTGCTGTGACCTGTGGACACATACACTGTGAAGTGGAGATATGTATTAAAACAGCACTGTGGTGAATATAAAATACTGGTGACTACTGTATCCTGCAGATCTGTTGGCCTGTGTGTGTGTGTGTGTGTGTGTGTGTATGGGGGTGTGTTAGGTGGGAGGGAGGAGAAAGCATGGGAGGGTCAAAGCTAAATGTTCTACAAAGAACTGGGGGACTGTGAGGACTTCTTTCCATAGTCGCTCTCCCTCTCTCCCTCTCTCTCTTTCCGACAGTCAAGCACTCCCTCCCTCCTGGTCTTCTTCCTTCCTGTGTTCGGCCCCTGCCTCCCAATTCTCTCTTTTTTTACTCAACCTCTCTCTGTTTTCTGTTTTTTTCCAGCGCACAGACGTTCTTCTCTCTCGACACCACACCAGCAGCATCCTTCGAGGGGGTTTGCTTGTTTCCAGAAGCTGAAAGCAGAGCAGCACCTAGCAGTCATGTACACTTTGCCTTGGGGCTGCGCTAGCTGGGAAGCCATGAGCTATCATCACTTTTTAAGGCACTTGAGAGACAAAACCAGGGATAAAGAGAAGCGAGACAGTGAGAGAGAAAGAAAGCTGAAGAGGGGAGCAGCCCTGCACAGTTTTAGATTTAGAACAGGATTATACAAAAGTTAAATCCTAAACCATCTCAGCCAGGATTTCTCTCCAATTTACAAGACACATTAACATTAAACCCTCTGTTTGTGCTTTACTGTACGTTCCTCTCAAATTAAAGTCAACGCGTTAAAGATGAAGCATCCGAGTTTCTGTCAGATTTTACATACTGTACTGTACTGTACTGTACTGTCAGTGTGGAAAGTTGATCATTTTATGCGTACACTAATTGTAGTTTCCCTGCATAATTGACTGAAATATTAGTACGACGGCAGATGTAACAAGTGTAGAGTAGGTTGTCAGACTTTAAAGGTAACAGACACAGCTTACACATAGCATGTTATTTGTGGACAGTCCATCATTCAGAGGAAAGTTGTTGACAGTTCAAACATATTGTTAAATAATGTGAGACTTATATTGCATATCCATAATTTTAATAAAGCAGTTTATTTCCCTCACACACAGACATTTAGGTAATCAATTTCTGCACTCTTTGAATTTCTTACAGAAACAAATAACAATATCCCAGTAATCACCCAGTGTGCACCAGTTTAAGAGAGATCCCAGAACAGGTCTGCTGCAGATCAGACATCATGCAGGCCTGTGGACCGCTGGTTAGGTAACGCTGGTAATAAGGATGCAGAGGATCTGGGCAGAGCCGTTGGCTCCTTGAGTCCCGTTCTGTTCTTGCACTATTGTTCCATTAATCTAGTTTATATTTCTGCTGTTGCCTACTAGGCCAGCTCATCCCTCCAACAACACACACACACACACACACACACCCTGTGAACATTCTCCAGGCACTGGAGTGAACATGGGCTGGTAAAGTCTGTCTCTGCCTGCAGAGCTCATGTTCTCCCTATAGTGCCCAGAGGAGATGAACACAACACTAGCCTCATAAATCCCTTGTCTCTTGCACACAAGATTCTGCTAGACGTCCCCAAACTGTAAACCCACAGCTTTATTATGTACAACAGCACAATACACTTGATCACATTCTAATGTGGCCACATTTAACTGTGAAACCAAACAACTGATATAAGACATCAATATACACTAGAAAAAAATGGAAAGAAATGTTGTCACAACTGAGTTTCAGATGTATTCGACAGCAAATCTAAATGAAGTGTGAGACCCCTGAAAAGCTGACTTCACAGTGATTAAGTGTTCCTGAAGCTCAACTGCTCAACATGGTGCTTGCAACATCAAGAGCTTGGGTTTGAGCTTGGAAACACACATACTAATAAAATGCCCTGAATATAAGTTGCTTTAGATATAAATATCACAAACCTAAACACATAAACCTAAACATGAAATTTCTGCCCTTTCTCCAAAAGCAGTTTAAAGATGCAAAAGTACAAATATGTATTAATATTTTGCACATGTAACAGTATTGTCACTGGTAAGTACCAGACATATGAGACCTATTTTTACCTTAATATTTTTAGTGTTTTTACACTGTGTTCTTTCACTTAAAAATGTACTTGACACAGAAATGCTGTATTGTATCCCATCACAGCTCTAGAAGCAGAACAGTCAGGTCAGTTGAACATCATCAGACAGAAAATACCAGCAATACATCTTGAGGACAAGGAGGAGAATGTGCAGCTTGTGTATGCGTGTAACACACGTGTGTATTACAGCATGAACAGGTAAGCTATGGGTCTCAGAAGTAGGGGGGTCATGCTTGCCTGCGTGTCATGTATATATGAAGAAAGATCCATCTTCCAGAAATACAATTTCACAGAATGTGACAAAGACTGACTGTCCTTATTAAACACAGACAGACAGAGAACATTGTGTGTGTGGACAAATGAAAGATACAGATAGAGAGGAAAACAGAGCTGAAGAGCAAGAAAGAACTAACAAAGCCTAAAGCGATGTAACGTGCTCCAGCACTTTGCCAGCTACATCCATCCGCATTACACACGTAACATCTGATGTGGTAAAATAGAACATTTCTGATCAAATGTAAGTGATGTGATTGGTTCTGTTCTATTCTGTGCATGAGCACATGCACACAGGCTTCAGGAAGTTCATCAGGGGTGATGAAGACACAGGGTCAGTCTAACACCCTGCTGAACTTCATACTCTCCCCGTCATGCACTTTAAAGTGATTTTACAAAGCACCCCATTTTTATTCGAAGAAAAACATGCTTAGCATTCAAATAAATAATGTTTCATTGGCATTTCTTTCATTTGGATTTGGTTTGCTTTGCTGTGAACTGTTAATGTGATTGACTCGCTCACTAACTTATAATGAGAGCAATTAACACAGATTCAATATACATTGATTATATGAATTTCATTAAATGATTAATTGCAGGTGGGAATTTTTACAATTATGCGTGGCATATCACTAATGAGAATTAATATCATTAACTAATTAGGCTTAATTATTTCCCACCAATTACCATACAGGAATATTTAACCCAGAGAAAATCATCTTAATTAGCTGCTTCAATTAAAAGTAATTAAAACCCAATTAACACTCTCAGGAGAGGAAAATAAGTGCATGAAACAAATGTAAGTGCTATATGGAGTGTGTGGGAGAGGCACAGCTTTTCCCCATCAAGGCACAACCAATTCCTCTGGCAGTATTTCAAACAGGAATAAAAACATGAAATTATTTCCAGTGAACAGCACAGAGGTGATGGTAAATGACAGCTGTCACAGGGACTCTTGTTATCTGCCTGACGATGGGAAAAACTGCCCATTGTCAACGTTAATCACTCCAGCCTTGTATAATGTCAAGAGAGAGAAAATACAGCAAAAAAGAAAACAGCGTCAAGTTCAAGCTGAAGGAACAAAGTACAGAAGGCTGAACATTTACAACAATAGACAGGCTGAACACATGTGGGAATCCAGAAAGACCAAACTAGATGGGGAGAGAAAAATGCACAACGCACAACCAGAATCATGCTGCATAGATGTGCTATTCACCGCAACCTTTCATTACTGTTATCGTTATTATTTTTATAAACACTTTGCAATGCTTGTGTCTCTGTCTTGTCTGTGGCCAAGATCACAAACATGTTAATGCAACAGGCAGAATACTTTTGGTAAGACACTGGAGTTGTGCTGAGAATCTGGCTGTCCATCTGTCAAGACAGGATGGACGGTGGTGTGTGTGTGTGTGTGTGTGTGTGTGTGATGCTGCAGGTCCAGCGGTCTCAGCACACTCTCACACAACCCTACTATGCACATGGTGAAAAATTGAGTGTGAAGATTCATGGCTATCAGAGCAGCTGATGAGTTGGGGAGCAGGAGGGCTTTCTCTATTTATGATTATTATTCAAAGAAGAGATGGAAAGTGGATGACCCTGAAACACACCAGACACAAGTAAAAATGAAAAATAACAACTGGCCATACACAACCCCCACACACCCTCTCAACAGCACAAACAATAACCTACAATCATTTCACAAGATTTTGCTTTACTGGTAAACACGTTTGATTTATAAAATATTAGGAAGAATACAAATTTAATTGTTCATAGATTTTATATTTAAAGCTTAATTATGACAGATTATACAATTACAATACAAATGTGACTAAATTCTTGCTTTCCTTCTGCACTAATAGAACAACATTTTTGACATACCATTCACTGCTTTTAAATCAAATAAGACAGCACATTTTTAAAATATCATTTAAAAATATTCAGATGTAACTCCAACAATGCCGCCTCAAAACTGAGTATACAAAAAGGATATTTTCCTTTCCAATCAGAGAATGAGATTTAAAAACAAAGCGTGTAAACTGGGGTGTTTGTTCTGTCTCCGCGGCTCTGACCGTTGCTCTGTGGATTTGGTTTTGTTCGTGCGGGATCAGTTTCAGCTCGTGTGAAACTGGCTCTTCCCTTCTGCATGTCTACAGCACTGCTTAAAACAGTCCATCTAGATTGACATATTATTTTATTTCACACACATTTTCATTCTGAATGAACAAATGTATTCAAATATAATTTTAAGCAATTTTAATTTCACATGCAGATTTTAGACTTCATTTAACTGCTAGATTATAAATGATAAATTAACATGCATTTTCACATTATTCACAATATTCTTTACCCACAAAATTTACTTAAAATTTTAAATCAATCAGTATTGGAGTTTGATATGTGAAATACAATAAAAATGAAAATGGAACAATACTAATGTAACATTAATTTCATATTTTAAAAATATGTTTGGTTAACACAAAGCTAATAAATGTACTTTTACAAAGTAACTGGTTTACTTAGTATAATTAGTTTGTGAAATGAAAAAAATATTTTTTTCCAGACAAAAATAACAGATGTTGTTTAGAATCACAATGTTTAAGCATATTCTAGGTTTTTCATTCCTGAGCAGAATATTAAAATCTCTATTTAACTGACATGCAATTTTTCTCAAACAAAAGCTGAAAATGTTTTGGTCCATTTTAGAGATGAATAAAAATAAACCCAAGAAATAGATTAAATGGATTAAAACAGACTTTAGTCTTCAGAAAAACAAGCAGTCTCTGTTCATGCCTGTTTAGAGGAGTTTTTAGAGGGGTAGGTGAGATTCTGAATTCACATTGAAGTGATTAGGAGCAGCTCTGTGCCCAGATTACTGCTGTTGTACTCGATCAGAAAAACTAAAGACAAACACAACTCCAGCCCAGTGGTGGTCAGGACAGCAGTACTTACAGTACGACAGCAACACAAAATGACCCCGTCGCAGCTGTTCTAAATTCAGCCTCTGCTCATAACAAGCATCTGAGCTTATACTGTATAACCACCACAAGAAACGTTCAAAAAAAGCCCTTTTGCATATACAGTCAAACCTATTTAAAACATCTCAGTCACCCGAGACAGCAAACACAGTGTGCAGAAAATACAACAACAACAATTTAATGAGCACAAAATTGTTTGTGTTAAAGGACAACAGAAAGTGTTGAGAAGCTGAATTCTTTCCCAGCAGTGACATTGATGGTGAAATGACACGTTAGCAGCTGCCGGCCCTGCCCTTGTGTTCCAGCTCATGAGAGGACTTCCTCTCAGCTCTCTTGAACACAGTGGTTTCATGCTATTTCTACAATTTCTGAGGCTCACTCAGAACATAACTGAACAATTACAATGATGCAAATTAACAAATACAACACACAATAAAACATGTGTTTATATGTTTTATTGAAAATGAGCATCAGAGGTGTGCTCCATGATGGCCTGTTACCTGACAACAGACATGCGGAGGACACACATCCAGCAGAACAGGCAGGTGGTCTGAGGTGAACTGTTAATTCATGTAACTCGGCAATTCTTTAAGATCAGTGCAGCTGAAAACAAAAACTGCTCAAAGACAGAGAAAGAGGAAGAAAGAAGCTTTTTCATCCAGTGTTTGACGTCAGCTTTGCAGAAATTCTCTAACTGGTGGAGAGGAGTGTAAATAGGAGCGTTTTGGAGGCAGACAGAGCCAAAATAGGGCCATAAAAACAGCAGCATTACCATACATTATTTTACACAATATTTTGCACTCACTCTCTTGGGCGAGCAATCAGAATGACTCTTCCTCTTCATGCCAGACACATTTGCTGTAGATGATAACCCTGCTTTTATTTTCCCCACACACACCCCTGCTCTCATGGCTTAAGGGCTACACAAAACCCCTGCTTCTCAATGTGTGTGTGTGTGGGGGGGGGTCAGCATGTATTTGATGTGTTGTGCATTGAGATGGTGACAGACTAAAGCTGCCAGATATAATGTGTGTGTGTGTGTTTCCTTCCGAGGTGACCTGGACCCAGAGGGACACACAGACGCAGGAACAGAAACTGCAAAAGAAAGCATGACGTATCTTGCTTTGACGTGTCTGAGATGGAAACGAGAAACAAGGACTAAGTGCAGAAAAGACAAGAAACTGATCGAGGCAGACGGACAGATTGTCATGAACTGGACTACATGATGGCAGTGTGGTTGAGGTAAGCTGTGGACCATCACAGCTGATGTTCTCTGCTTCACTCTTTGTGTTGTGCTGAAAAGAGAAACAGGGATAAACATGGAGGGCGAGCAGAATGTTATCCTTGGGCTTATCATGTCAGGCCATACAAATTCATTTCATATTCACTGCCGGGGACTCGCGGCACTACACTCTCCCCCTTTTCTCTTTGATTCACTTCATTTCAGCTGTGCTGTCCCCAGCAGCTTGTTAGGACTGCCACCTCAGAGGCTGGACTGGGCCCCCTGGATGGAGAGAGAGAGAGAGAGAGACAAAGACAGAGAGAGAGAGAGCAGGAGAAACAGAGAGAGAGAGAGAGAGACAAAGACAGAGAGAGAGAGAGAGAGAGAGAGAGCAAGAGAGAAGATGGAGAAGATGCTGGGGTTGAGGCTTTGCTATAAGCATTGTCACAAGTCAGGGGTGAACAAGCACAGATGCTGACCAGAACGAGGAGGATAGGCGAGTATGGTCTGCCATCTACTGATCAAACACTGGCACTGCACCATGCAGTGAAACACAAAGGCAAATAGCAGGATAAGTGGCTTTATCTTTTCTTTAAAAAACACTTTATGCTCTTTCAATCAAATCTTACAGTCAAATAACATCTGTCATAGCCGCATTTAATACAGTAGTTTTTGAAATATGTTTGATATGCTTGATATAGCCAATTACCTTGAACATTCTACATATGATGCGGTAAACAGGAAGCAGTTGCTCTTTTAGGATGTTAAAGGGTGTGTACTTATTGTGTTCATTAGCACAAAATCAGACAGACACGTCAGTCTGTGTGCATGTCACAAGGAACCGCAGCTCCATAAAAGTGAGAATTTCTTCTGAAAAATCTCTTAAACTTAATTGCAAAGTAAATTGTGTGAAAATGAAGAAAATCTGAGATAACAGAGAGAAGCTGAATTTTTCAGCTACAGGCTCCCTTTTCATTATTTTTGACAAGGTGCAAAAATGATTCATTTAGGTCAAAGGGACAAGAGACTAACTGCTTCAATTACCCATAATGACACACATATGTGGCAGACACCTCCATTTTACATCAATCTAAAAGGTTCAGATTCGTGCCTACATTAGGCACAGGAAAATACTTGGTCATCTGTCAATCCAACAAAGGGTCAAAATAGAGAATGAAATTTCCCCCAAAAAATCTAAAAATGATTGTTTTTTAACCTCACTATCTGCCAAGGTCAGACTCATTCATCACAGCAAGGCATGCTGGGAAACAGAGTAAGCTTCGAATGCATAATGACAGAGGACAGACTGTATGTGAAGGTGAGGATGAACAGGGCACAAGATACAGCTTTCTGAACTGGCCTGCATGATTAGATGTCCAGACATGGGTTAACCTTGGGGTGAGACAAATTATTTCCATTTTCCTCCTCTTTCGTATCATATGTATCATATTTTTTTTTTCTGTACGAGTATATAAGAGTATAAAGCAAGGTAACATTACTGAACCATCACCATCCCCCACACCAGACCCCATGAAAAAATAAATCTAATTTTCCCATCTCCACCCCAGAGCAACATTCCCCTCCCTGCACCCCCCCCCACCCTCCCCTCACATTGACACACCCCTCTTCTGTTCCTCAGAGGAAAGACTCCATTTTGTAATAAGTTCTGATCAGTGTTTCTACCAATTTGCATTCTACTGAGGAAATGGAGGAACATCCTTGATGAGGGAGAAAATGGAACAGTGAGAGAGAGCGAGACAGAGGGGGAGAGAGAGAGAGAGAGTGTGTCAAATATCTGAACGACTGTGTGTGTGTAACAGAGGGTGCAGCGAATGAGCATGTTAGAATCGTGCTCCTCTGTGAATTTGCGCTTGTGTTTGTGTGTCTCTAGCTGCGCATGTGCAGTACTATTCGTTCATTTCCTGTACTGGGCTGCTGGATTGTCAGGAAAGCTCATAGTATCATTTGTTTATTCAAATTTAATCATACAGTCATGGGGTGATGGAGGGGGGGTTTAGCAGGCTGATAGCTCAGTCTGCAGTAACCCACTTCCTGCCTACCTGTGAGCCAAAACTGACAGAGGAGAAAGCCAAAGCACATTACACATCTGTCATGCCCTGGTAGACAGCCAATGCCCTACTCATACACGCATACGTAATACAAAGACAGAGCATGAACAAAATAAGTTAGTTAGCTTATGGAAGTAATTCCATCTTCACTAGTAGATTCTAACTTCTGGTACTCAGGATTAACATTTGTGGTGATATTGTTACAAATAAATTGATAAAATGGTTAGCTGCCTAGCGTGTGCTATACACAGACACAGTCAATCAGAAACATGTATCCACTGTCAGTTCGCGTACACTGAGAGACATAAGAGATCTACAGATTCAAAAGCTTCTCTGTGTATTGTAAATGGATGCTTGTGTCTGCTTTAAAAAAAATTAAAAGTTAATTCCAGCCTGGCTGAAGCAACCCTTCGTCTGTCAGTACAGAATAAGTTTTGCATGTATTGTGGAGATCAGCGGTTATCTGCGCCTCTGGAGGAAGAGATAAACAACTGCTCATTCTTTTACACAATTTCTCCATTGCAGACCTGCATTTCCCGCCAAAATTCATTTCCCTAACCATCTAAAAAACCAGAAACAAATGATTGCTGTTGATGACAATCTGAAGCAGTTTGAAAGTTGCAGTTTTGAGTCCTGCATTCAAATGGAGATTAGTCAGGAATATTGAAGAATGTACACATAACACATAACAGCTGCATGAAACTGATGAGCTAGTTCACAAACACTTCATCATGGGCTTATAATTCATTTACATATATTTGGATCATATACCATTATAAATGTGGCATCTTAGAAGATTCAATATGTTTTCTTTTGAATTCCAAAAAGCAAAGTACTTGAGTGTCCCCATCCCAGTCTACTATATATCCATATTCTATCACAATACTTTTTTTTAAAAGGAAAAAAGGTTTTAAAAGGGACCCTGTTGTCATGCCAGGCTCCCCCCTCACCCAGTCACAACGGTCACCATGTCCTGAGTTATAATCATCACCAGCTGTTGTCAATCACCTCATCAACCCAAGACCATTTATAACACACACACACATGCACGCGTGCGTGTGCGCATGTACACAGCCTGATCTTGTCTACTTTATGCTGTCTGATATAAGATAAGCTCATTTCAGCCAAAGCTAAAATAAGAAATTTAGACAATGTTTGTATGTCTCATTTGCCCACACAGAATAAAACATAACAGTAAAACTGAAATGTAATGTAGAAGTACATGATTTTAAGCATTGCTGTACATTGATGTACAATGTAATTTAATTTAATGTACAATAATATTAAACTATGTGCAGGTTATTATAAACCAGGTTTGGCCTGACATACAGTATATGAGCAGGTGAACCTGGTGCCACTCTGCTAGGTTTCTTTCTATCTAGCAGATGAGCAGCAGGTGACTGGCAGCGGCAGTGCTTTAGGAATGCATCAGGTGTGTGTGTGTGTGTGTGTGTGTGTGTGTGGATTCAGATCCTCTGTCAGATATCCCCAATCACCTCACTCTCCTCACTGCCATTACTGAATTAACCTAACTGCTGCCTCACCATGGCTGAACAGAAAGGCTGAACTGAACACTTCTTGACCGTCTTATTGATTTTTGTGCCCAGAATCGCAGTGTCCCCAAAGATCAGTGAATTACAGGCTATTTTACAGCAAAATGACACCAGCAGAAGGAACTTTACAGAGACATGGGTCACTGACAGTATAGTCTCTGTAAACAGAAACTACATCAGACCACTGAAGTGACCAACACAGTCCCTCAGCACGGAAAGTTAAAGTAACGATTTTTAAAAATATTCTGCATCGTTTGGCCAGACAAGAACATTTGCGGCTAAACAATTTACTGCAGGTCTTCCCAGTTTAGGTAGGGAAAATTCTCAGCTGCTTGTCAGCATCCCATGATGCTGTGTACAGAATAACAGATGTGAGCAGCTATATGAGAAACATGGACAACAGAAACACATATGTGTGTCCAGAGGTCTGGTGAAGTGTTTAACAAGAACTGATCTGCATTATAATGTGTAGATTATGTAGTACAGTAATCAGGTCACCCCACCTGCCATGAACTCTAGAAATAAACAGTCTGCAATCCCAGCATGCACCACAGGCTGCCGTTAGATCGGCTGACGAGCGCTGACACGTGCAACACTGTATGGCATCGCCGATAATGCCTGCACCCTCCTGCATGCCAACAAGCCTTTCTGATATTATTTACGTCTGGGGAGGGTGTTTGATCGAAGCTCTGAAGCGCCGTTTACAACAGCGTGTGTCATGTCAAAAAATGTGTGAGACAAAAGCCCTCAGGATAGAGGTTAATTCAGGGAGGGGAAGAGACTGCTGTACCTCTTTAATGTGATAAACAAGATGAAGCTAGACAGCACCTGACATTTGTAGATTTTACATATACTGTTGATAAACAAAATGACATAAAACATTGACAAGTCTTATTTTTGTTCCTTTTGAGCGAATGCAGACAGAAGCAAAGGCCCGTAAGAGATGCTGAATGAGCCAGGGGGACTAAGAAAAAAATGTTCTCTGTCTCTCTTGCTCTCCTCTCTCTCTGTGACACCTGGCAATCTCAGGCAGTGTTAGTCTACATTTCATTTCTTATTTAGCTTTTACTTGTAAAACTCTCTCAGTGCTTTGGCTCACTCTGACCTCAGTCGAGACACACAGACATGAAAGAGCCTTTATCTGTTCCAGGTGTGTAAGTGTTCATTTAAAAAGAGACAGGACAGGCTGGAGAGAGAAAGAGTGAGCATGCTTTAGGTACTTTGCAAGAACCCTGTTTCATGTCTATAATTATGACAGCAACAGGTCAGTGTTAATTGTGTCCAACACACAGCACCTAGTTGTGTGAATAAACCACAATCTATAATGAATGGAGGCATTTCATTTGAGACTCGCTTACAAAAAGGAGGTGTGTTTTCACTGAAAAGAATTACTGAATTTAATTGCTAACAGCACCTGATAAATTACAAGTGGCTAGTAAATAAGACAAAGTTGTACTGTTGATTTGTTAAATGTAAAAAATAAAATGTGTTTTGATTAACAAGCTTCATTAGATCTCAACAGACGAGCAGAACTCATGTGCCTTATATATCAGTGCCACAGTGCCAGACCAAATACAGTGAGACAGACGAGGAGTTTGACCTGGAGTCTGAGCTGTGTAGACAGTGTGCATTCCATCCAGGTTAGTGATGCGTTAATTAGTTTCAACTCATGTACAGATTGGATTGGATTGGTGCAAATCATCTGGAGGTGGTGCCGTACAGACTGACAGAGAAACAGATAGAAATCAAATCATTTTTTTAAAACATGTTTTAGAAATCTCAATCTGGCCACACACAAACCCACAATCAAGTTCCACGGCTCCTTATAAGGGCTGATCAAATTTCAGATAAGTGATGGCAGGTCAAACCAACCCATCCCATTTTTCAGCTTTGTGACTTTTTTGCTAGACTCATTATTTCAGCCGTTCGGGGACCAGACTGTCACGAACAACCCACGTTTGATATATGAACATCGGTCCATCACTAAGATCCCCTCCTGCCAGAGCCAATGAGTTGTGTGGGTGCGCTGCAGAGCGCAGGCTGCCTCCCCGCCACGCGCAGACAGAGACTGATGACACGAGCTGGATGAGGTGAGGGGGAGCAGGGGACTCTGCTCTGGACAGCTTACAAATAGGGCTGAGTGTGTGCAGCTCAACCTGAATAAATGCTGATCTTCCACTGAGCCTCACTCATCCACTACCTGTCATTCAGCTGCAGCAGCATTACAGAGACTGGATCAGAGTTGGAGAGAGTGAATGAGTGCAGGCCGTCGATAAAACAGTGAGGAACGGCAGACAGACACAGACCCTTGCACTCTAATCTAGCCACGGCTGGCAGATTTGAAGCTAATTTAAACGTGGCTGAGGGAGTAACACAAAACATTGTTCATGAAATTGGCCAGCGCCGCAGATCTCTTTTTTAGCTGCCACCTCCAATGTCTCTTTTCCCCACAATCAGTGTCAGAGGAAGAGGCGAGGAGCAGTTCACATAAAACACTTATCCAGCGTAGTGGTGGAGTCCTGCTCCTACACCCTTTATCTCTTCAGGAAATGCAATTCAATATACAAAAATCCCATCATGCAACTGCAGCATGCTCGCGCCAGACAGAGGGGCAGGGCTGCCAGCTAATTGGCTGGCAGTAGACGAACACAAGGTATGAGACTACCCGTGGAGAAGAGGAGATTACAGGAGGAGAGGCTGGGGGAGAGGCGGCGAGGGGAGAAAAGGGGTGTCTTGACAACCCCTCCAGCAGCACACGCCACAGACGACCCCTCCCCTTCAATGTAATGTGCAGCCCCGCATGTGTCTGAGGTTTAGCTTCAGTAGCGATGGGCTTTACACTGCATCAAAGGGAGGAAATAGGGCAGGACTTTCTTTCTTTTCTTCCATTTACACGTTTCTGAACATGTTCATGCATATACACACATTAACCAGGAAACTCACAATATATTAAAGTTAATTTTACATTTCACTAGATTATATCACAACAAGATGCATTAAAGATGCTATTAAAAAGTAAAGATTGTGAAGCATAAATGCGGTCAAAGTGGCAGAACACAGGAAACCTGTCTGCACATCTGCCTCAGTGGATAAAGCACAGAAAATGAAAAAAACGAGAAAATAAAACTGATTTATTTATATGGCGATGAAGGCATGCAGACTGTAGCAGAACAGGCAACAGTGGTCAGACTGTCAAAGCAGATGAAGTATCTTCATAGCTCAGTGGGCGAGTGAGGGAAAGAGAGGAAGATAGAGGAGCCGAGCCTGAGGTTGTGTTGCGGCAGGTTGTTAACTATCCTGCTACCACATAAAACCAAAGTACAGACCACCACAACCACCATCAGCTGTGCCATCAACACTCTCTTCACCCAATACACAAGCCCTGAGTCACAAGGCAGCTAGTGACATCTAGCCTTCCGAATTAAAACAGTAATTTAGCATTTTAACTGAGATTTCTGTCAAATGTCTTTACATTTGGCCAACTGATAAAATGATGAGTCCCTAAAGAAACAGCAGCTGATAATGACTGTCCATTCATCAGACTGAGAATTTACTGTGCATTTCACACAGTATTACAAATGAACACATAAATTATGCACACAGTATACAAACTACAACCTGCAGCAAATGCAGAGTATAACAGTCTGTGTGCCTGAAGATAGTGTTATGTTAAAGACAACATCGCCCTCTGCAGGTGGAGGACACAAATGAAACTAAGCTATATGAGACTGTCAGTTCACAAAAACGCCTGCACAGTTACATGTCCCTGGATCAGGAGATATGAACTGGCGAAACAGAAAGCAACAGCAAGCAAAAGCAAAAAATTCCCTCTGTAATTCAGCCCTAATCCTGCCCATTTTACCTCATCATTATTGGACCCAAGCAATTTCTACTGACAGGCCAAAATCACCTTCACGAAACACTTATATTTACGTAACTACTGCTCTCTCGTCTCTGTGGTGTTCACACGAAGATTTATTAAGAGTTTTCAACATGGCATGTATTTGAAAAATACCAGTGATTTCATATAATTTAATGGGCTGCAGATGGGCCAGATCCAAACTGCTCGGTCAGAAAATACAGCCCAAAATTGCTGTGCTTTCTAATATTGCCGGCACTCCAGGCAGATGGGAATAAACTGGAATGGAGCACAAATGTACTTTTCATATTTGCAGGTCTGCTGTGAATCTCCACCTCTAAAGTGATAAAATTGGACGTCTGCAGCACAGATTCAAATAAGGCAGAAAGGTGCAGCACACATTCATCTTAATGCTGGACGGTGGAGAGACAGTAAAACATCCATGACTGAAAAGATAAGCCGTTAGTTCTGTCACTGCATCAATGATCAATCTATTTTGATCCATTTATTGATTTCAATCAATTGCAAATACTTTTTAATTAATTAAAAGCTGTAAGGAATAGATATATATATATTTATTATATAACATATACTACATATTTAATGTTTAATGTATTTAGCTATATACAGTATGTACGCTCTGTCAATACAAACACCCATACTACCAAAATGTACACACACACACACACACACACATATAAACAATCACCTACACACTGTCCACGCCAGCATTCTTTTTTCTCGCTTCACTCAAAATGGCTTCCTCCCAGTGGAACAGCCCACTGACCCGCAGACACACAAGGGGGGATTTGGAAGATCTCCTCCATCACCTGCTCCACTGTTTTATGTGTCGCATTATAGAAAACTCCAGAAATCAGGCTGGCTAGATTGAGTCTGCAGCAAACCCTTTGATAGCACGCATCCTTTCATCTCTGTGAATGCTTCCCTTCACTTCAGTTTACCAGAACAACACCTTACACACTCAGAAGAATACCCTTCAAACTCCACAAGCCACCTGCCTTTCTTCTGCACACACACGCCAGCTTTCTTTTAAACTTTTCTTCCTCCCCAGCAAGTTTTCAAGATGCAGCCGTGATATGCCGGGTGCAGACACACAGGTTCTGTAGATTCTCACACACTCTAAAGCAGGGTTTGATAGATTCATACCTGAGGACTGTAGATGTACTGACAGAAGCTTTCACATCTCAACCTCTTCATGCATTTAAATCAATCCACAAGCAGTTATCTGAAAGACCATCTATTGATTACTATCACCAGATACTGCCATTCAGTTCAGAACATATGAGTTTGATCGGATCTTCTATGCTTCTGTTGGCTCTTTCTTTCCTCTCAAGATTTATCCTGAGATTGACCTGCTGCTTTCTTTTCCTGTGTTATTGAAGACCTGAGCCTGTGGAGTCAGCTGACGCTTGAACAAGATTTCCTTTCAATTCTTTAAAGAAAGGCTCAAATGGTGTAGATACACATTATAGATAAAAATGCAGCTAATAAATGTGGCATCAAAGGGTGCTGACGTTGAACCTTCTGGTGAGCTTTGTCTTTGTTTGCAGAACCTGCGGAGATGTTCTGGGTATCTTGGGGTACCTGTGAGCTTTTCGCTGGATTAGGAGAACTTTGAAGTCCAAAACCGACCTGGTCCAATCACCACACTACTGCTCTTCCAGGCTAAGGCCACTGCATATGATCTTGTGAACATGAGTAAAAGCAGACAGACTCACCATTTTCAGGTGAATCATTTGTTTAACAATGATTTATTGACTTAACACTACTTTCTTTAAATGTATGTATAGATTAAATATATACATATAATTACATCTATATATACACATTAAAAATAAACTTAAAGAAATAAAAATATTTCTTAAAAAAAACATGTCTTGATCACAAAATTAATGCTTTTTGAGTTCTATAGGGTCATGGATCCAAAAGGTTCACACACACACACACACGCACGCACACACGCACACACGCACGCACGCACACACACACTCAACTCAGGTAACTGCTGACTCTTTTTTAAGATGAAAAATCAAGCAGAAATAAAGAGAGGCGGCATGTGAATAGCCAGAGTCAGAGCCGAGCCGAATGTCAGCAGCTACAGAGAATCTCCAGCAGTCAGGAGAGAGCAAACACACACGAGCGGCAGGACCCTGAACAAGAGGGCAGCAATTCCACCTTCAATAATGAATGTGCTCACGATGGACACAGACAGTTCATCAATATTTCACATCTCTTCTGCTTGCTGCTCCAACACAAACTCACAACTGTTACTGTAAGAGCAGCAAACCAGCAGCACAGAGCTGTGCATTTAAAATGATGCACAGAAAGAAAGAAACAAAGGAAAGAAAGACAAGAAACATTTCCTGAACTGTAGTTTCCTGAGTTCTGAAACTCTCCGTCTCGGAGCAGTAAGATAAGGAGAGCAGAAAAGCACGGGGGAGTTGGGAAAGATGTCACATTAGCAGGTCATGTCATTTATTTGACAGTATTACACTCCCCAGCACGAGCAAAACCTTCAGCTTGCCTTTAGGAGGCTGCCAGTATCAGCATAATCCAATGTAAATGAACGTGTGCAATCAAGTTAAATTGGATGCACTCAAACTTAATTCCTTCACTTTCTCCTCCATGAACTCACGGCCTCACTAATGACCGCATTAGAAACTCTCACGCTTTGTGTGTAAATCCAATTGTCATTCCATTTCATACACAGTCACTGTCCTGATTAGCCTGCAGACCCTGTAAGAGGGACAGACAGCAATAGAAGCTGCCATGCTGAGTGAACCCGCCAGCATCACACACACACACACACGTCTGATCTCATCACACTGCAGCCTGTGTGAGAAGGGGTCGCTACAGCAGAAAAAAAGCTAGAGGTGGAAAGATGTGGACCAACCTACTAAACAAAAGGTCCAAATCTCAAGAATCAATAGACTGCTTAACAAAATTCCCCAAACATTTATTAGCTGCTAATTACACTATGATTTATAATTTACTCATGTTTCAGCCCTGTTTGATATACTGTATATACTGTATATAGGGTTAAAAACATTTTTTATTCTTTAATAAATCGTGTCTAGCAGAATATCATTGAAAATGAAAGTTTCAGTACCATGAAAGTAATATAGTACATACTTGTGCTTTGTAATCCAAGAAAGAAAACATGAGCATTTTGTAATATTTCATTTGTCATGTTCAGAGTATTGAACAGTTAACAAATAAGTGACAATCATCCATCATCTGCTGGATAAACACACAAGCCTGAGCCTACAATGAGCCAAACCTGAGACGGATCATTCTTTCACCTTAGATCTCCTAATTACACTGATGCTAATCAGGTGGATTAACGTCCCCACAGTTTTATTGCAGCATTTATCTTATTTTGTGATTTTTAACCCCCCCCCACCCTCAGCATCGAGGGGTCACCGCTCTCAGCCTCGAGCCGTGGAGCAGAATGATAGAAAATGCTGACTCTGTGCTCGGCTCCACACCACCAAACAAAAATAGAGCAGCACAGCGTGTCTGACTGAATTATGCCACAAGCTGATGATGCTAATTAGTCAAGGCAAATTTGCATTAGTGGATTATGTAATGGACTGGAAGCGGAGCGGAGCGGAGGGGGGGGGGCAGTGAGTACTGAGTGTGGCACCAGCTAAAATCACAGCTTTTCTGGAACACTGCCCTGTCACGTCACCCCAGTGTGGCCATGAGCAGTCAAGCAGACGAGCTAGCAATGTCAATTAAACAAGAGTGGATAATTTCATCACAGGACGGGCTGGTGGTATGACAGAGACTGTTAATGTCCTCAGAGTGCCCTGAGTCTCTGCCCATTTTAATACTTATTAAACAGTGAGCCTGTTCTCACTAATGTACTGAGACAGACAGTTAAACCCACAGCTTACAATAGCACGATGATCAGACAGGACCAATGGAGACTAAAGAGGGCGATGAAGGTTTTAGGGCATAAGAATTGGGAGCCCAAATAAAAATTAAAGTTACAAACATTAAAATTAGCAAACAATGAGTTAATTAATTAATTTTTTAAGCAATGAGGGAGACAGAAGCAGATACCTAGCTGTAACTACTATAGCACAATCCTGAAAAAGCAGCCTAAGATGGTTTGCTGATCTATGCTGTATTAAGCTGGTCTAGCTGGTCCCGGTTGACAATCTGGTTTAGGTTGTCATTGCATTACTAGAATGAAAACCTTCCAGACGTCTCAAATAAGACAGGAAAACCAGCCTTAAGCTGGTTTTAGCTGCTTTTCTGCAGGGTGGCGTGTTATCACTGAAAACCATTTCAAGGTATAAAGTAACCAGATTTAACAGCAACTTCCTGTCTTCTCTCCATTAGCTCAAAAAACCAAAGCACAAGTGCAGCATTAGCTGGAGTAGTAACCACGTCCATAGAAAAAACAAAACTGTGTATATAAGACCGACACCACACTGACATACACACAATTCTTTCTTAGACCTCTTCACCAGACCCCGGGGAGGGGGACAGATATATGGAGAAGGAGGGTACAGCCTCTAGATCTTCATCTGTGCCTCACAGCAGGCCAGAGCAGTCTGAGGGTCTGGCTGTGTAATGCCCTCCTCTTATCTTTGAGGCAGTTCAGATCAGACTTGTTTCTGTGTAATTCTTGCATGTTAATACTCCCACTGTAACGTTCATTCTTCTGCTTAATGGCTGCCCAGAGAGAAGCTTTTTCAACCACATTACCTCTTATCGAGTTACAGTGCCCAACTGTTCCAAATAAGACACATTTAATTGATCCAGTCTATAAAAATGCTGCTCTGCTGTGAAGGGCCTGTTTCTACACATTTCTTTCTTTATTTATTCTCTGTGTTTTCCTCACACAGGCCGAACCGCCTCTGCATGTGGCATGAGGAAATGAGATTTATTCAACTTACAAAGAGAAGAAAAAAATCAAAAGACTTTAGAATGAGATCAATGGTCTCAACAATCAATCAACGACTAGGCTCCTAACCGCCTGCTCAGGAGGGGATGTGAAATGAACCTTTCAAACCGCAGGATTTTACCTCTGCATGCCATGTGGAGGGAAACTACTAAACTGACGCATGATTCACTGGTTAACAGCATTCATCGCTCTCACTGCTGTGCTGCTCAAATATTCTTCAACCTTAAAGGTAAGCGCGCACACACGCATACAGGGAGACACGTACACATGCATACGTGCAGACACACACATACACTTACAAATGCATACAGGCAGAAACACACATGCATACAGTCAGACACAAACACACACACACATAAATATGGGCAGACACACACTCACACACGCATACAGGCAGACACATACACACACATACAGGCAGACACACACACTCACACATGCATACAGGTAAACACATACACACACATACAGGCAGACACACACACTCACACATGCATACAGGTAGACACATACACACACATACAGGCAGACACACACACTCACACATGCATACAGGTAGACACATACACACACACATACAGGCAGACACACACACACTCACACTGGAACTAAAGCCATGGAAGAAAAGGCAAAACTCAAATGTATGTGACACTAATGGATGTCTTACTGTCAGTCTGCTTCACACAGCCAAAAAAATGAGGTCTTACAGAGGAAGTGACGACACAGATCTGCTGCCCTCATCAGTACAACAGACAGGCCTGCCTTTAATCTCACCATACTCACCGACGGGACAATGTGAAAAATACTTAATACAGTAAAAATACAGTAATTTTGCTAAATTAAAATCTTGTCCAATCATTCTTGTGTCTCTCTCTCATGAGCTCTTGTATAAATTTCCATCAATCTCATTTCACACAAGATTAAGGTTTTAATGAGAGATGGACAGTATTATTGCTGAAGTTAATCTGGACAGGTTATACTTCAGTGCTTTCAATTAGCCCAGATGAAGCTGATTAACTGAAGCCTCCACTTCAACAAATACATTTTTTCATTTTTTTCCCAGTACAAGAAATATGCTTTGCTATCATAACCCGTAGGTAACCAGAATTTAACAGCTAATTGCTCATTACATAGAAAGATGGAATTTAATAAACTAATCAAATGAAGTCATTTATTAATTGAGTGTGAATCTGAAATGTTCTCATTTCAAAGCAGCTGATGAGAGGCTGCGCGAGTCTGATGCTGAATGTTATACTCGCACATATCATCAGATCATGACAGCTCACATTTAAGATTAACTTCTTCTGAAAGCTCTCAGCATTTACAGATGGGCTTCAAACGTGTCCCACAATGCTGGAGTAAAACACATCCACCTCCTGCTGCAGCACAAAACACAATAAGAGCCATAAAACAGACCAGAAGGACAAACTGAGTCAATTAAGTTACTCTGTAGAGTTTTTCACTTGTACAATAAAGAACAAGAGCAATCTGAACAAATTGAGCAATTTTTTAAACCTAAACTTTATCTGTTTTTATCCAAGGAAACTAGTAATGCCGGCCCAATGCAGGTTTGATGCCACTGAAGGACTCAATTTTCTCAGTACTGACCGCTGCAACTTACCAGCTTCAGAAACATTCTGATTAAAAACCAAAACTGTTCACTTACAACCCAACACCTCACTCTGAGGAAATAAAAAAGAAAAATTGATCAGTAGTGAAATAAAAAGAGCAAACAGAGACTTTTGCTTAAGTCAGCTATGTCTAAGTTTTCTGAAAAACACCTCAGTAATGATTCCCTAGATCTGCCAGATTCTGCATTCATAAAACACTGATTTCTATTCAAAGTTCAACATTTCTCATCAGATTAGATGACTTTATTATCTGAGCTATGCCTTCCACATTCATTTCATAGATCTACTGTACACCTGCTTTCTGTCAACAAGTCTCATTTGTTTTCAAATACCTAATGAGATTTTCAATTATGCTTCATTTAAGTCTTCTGAGTTTAAAAAAGCATCTTGGTCATGAACTTATTATCAAAACACCTCACAGGAATATTTGTCTGATAATCAATCTTTTGTTGATTAGCAACATTTAACCCATTTTAGCTCAATTCTTTTTAGGAAACAGCCCTGCCAGAACAGATGAAAGACATCCATCATAACCACCACGTCCCCCCGTGCAGAAGTCAAACTCCTCAGTGAAAACCTCTCTTTGAATGTGAGTCTGCTGGTGCAGGCCGGACCTCTGGAGAGCAGATCTTTTGAATACATATTGATATGACTGAGCTGCTAAGACACAGCGAGAAAGCCTGAGGCCACTTTCTGTTTATTACACATGTTCTCTGTGCATGAGCCGCGGCTCGAAAACTTCTGCACACTTCATCTCCTGCTGCGCCAGGCAAAAGCATGTACTGCCACATGGGGCAAAGGCAGCATGTACTGCCACATGGGGCAAAGGCAGCATGTACTGCCACATGGGGCAAAGGCAGCATGTACTGCCACATGGGGCAAAGGCTTTCCAAACCCACGAACACGCACTGAAACTGCATGATAAAGAGAAGCCATTTACAAAAACAATCAGAGATCAAGATAAATGATCCTGTGTTGGTGCTTAGAGCTCATGACAAACATTCACCCCACAAGTCAAACACAAGACAAATCAGGATGGGTGACCGTCTGCCTCCATTATGTGTGTGTGATATGATGATGAAAAGCTTCTTCAGAACTAATGCAAAAGAATCTTGAAGAGACTTAAGAAGGGCGACTGAGGGTCAATTAAAGTATGCCCAAAGCAACTATATTGAAGACAAAGACAAAAATTCAATTCCCCTCTCTGGTGCTTGAGCGAGTCACTCGAGACGACTTCACTGAGCAGGTCAACCTACAGCTCAGACACCATGAGAGGATCAGAAGATCTTCAGATGGTCTTCAGTCAAACAGAGACAGTGAGGCTCCAGACAGTTTCAATGATGATCTGCATTCATGGTGCATATTATTATATGAAAGTGAAAGTGACATATTTGTCAGATATGATAACTCACACCTAAAATGTGACCTCTGCATTTAACCCATCACTGGTGAGGAATGACAATACACTACAAGTCGTAAACGCACATCCGGGGCAGTGGGCAGCACTGCTGCCCCTGGTGAGCAAAGGTGCCCTGCTCACTTCAGGGCACTTCAGTTGCTACCTGACAATGCTGGAATCAAACCAGCAACCTTCTGATTACAAGCCCCAACTCACTAACCGGTAGGCCACAACTGCGCCCATTCAGAATGATGTCTCAATTATGTCACAATGAGCTGTCACTTATGCCATTTAATTGATACAATAGTAGAGAAAGGACAAAACGTGATAGACACCATATGAGATTTACAGCATATGTCCGTGCCAACAGCAGGTCAAATCTATAAAAATATACAAAACAGTATAAACATTCAATCAAATGCAGGTCTTAGAGACTCAAGAGTTCATGAACGAGAGATGATCACCTGTTCTTTAATCCAGAGGAAAGGTAAAACACAGTGTGGTGATGGCACAGAAGTTCATAAAGGACACACCAGCTACTGGAGATTGCTTTTAAATCACAGCCAAGTTGCTCTGTAGGGGGACGAGTTCAGCTAATGAAGCCTGACAGCCCATTCCAGAACATTCTGGCCGGATGCAGCCGCCGGCTCGGCTCGGCTCAGCACAGGGAATCAAGAACTTTAGAGAAACTAAATGTTGCCCATTTCCTGCTTATTTAACACCCAATCTCACTTCAAAGCCTGTATTAGCAAAAGAAGTCCCAACATCAAACACACCAGCCTTCTGCTCTCTCTCCCTCTCTCAATTCCACTCATTCAGTACCTCTCTCGCTCTCAAATTCAATCCTGCTCTCAGGTGGCGCAATTAGCTCTTACATCCAGTGCTGGAAGCTTCATCTCTGCAATAACTATCCAGTAATAACTAGCCATCACTTCAGGGCACATGCTGGCGTTAGCGTACTGACTAACAGCCCTACTTAGGGAGATTATTACAAAGGGAGAGAAATGTCCTATAACTTGAAATACACCAGCCTGAACAAAAGCAAATGGATTAATTAAGGTAATATAGACCGGAGATAAAAGAGTATTAACATAAAACCAAACTGTGGAAACCCTTTCTGCAGTTGTAATTTATAAAAGATTAATGCTCATTTTGATTTGCTTTGATACTAATGAATGCCGTTTTTAAGGTTAACCGTGTGGATCTCATTGTGTGACCCCTCGAGTATCGCATGCAACAATGAAATCTCACAAGCCGAAAGAGAACAAGCAGGATTTACTGGATTCCTTTTCACAACCTCTGGGAGAATCAAAGCAGCAGGACATTTTAGACGAGAGAAACCAAGACGAAGCAGAAAAGCTTGTGAACATATTTCACTGCCTTACTAAAATGAAGAGAGAAAGCAGTGGACTTTGAGTTGAAGGGTGTTGTTAATTTACTGCACATGTTAAAAACAGAGAAGTGAGGATGGAAAGAGAACAAGAGAGAGAGAAAGAGCTTAATATGTTTCCCAGTTCTCTAATAATCCCAGCCTTCCCCCCTGCAGTGGACTTCCACTAACCCCTCCACTGCTCGACTGTTTCATATTCTTCCAGGATGATGTGGAACTAATGTGCTGTTTATTTTTCCCAGAAGATAACGTCTGGACCACTCAGCTCACGCAACCTGTCTTTATCTACCCACAGGTGGACAGAGCGAGAGAGAATGACATGGAGATTGGATACTTGCACTTTTTGTTGGTATTAAATATAGTTTTGATCTCCATGCTGAAGTCAGTTCTGAACAGCTTACTGCTGATACGTCAGTCTCCAATAAGGCCTTTTGTTTGGCCAGTTTATTGAGTTGAAAGCGATTTTCCTATTTAAGTTCATACATGACCTATCAGAGATCAGCAATCCCATGCAAACCTGCTATAAATTCAAGATGCAGAATGTTTGATATATTCATTAAAATAATTGTTGAATTATTGATATACCGTAGGGGACCTTTCCATTTGTCTCCAAATTGTTGTAGGTATTTCCAGACAATAAACAGACCAATTAAATGTATAGCTTCAACACACTGTTGATTAAATGGAATTGTTAGGTTTTCTCTTTTACCTCAGAAAGTTCTGCTTAACCACCATTATTCTGTTTCTATGTGGCAACTGAAATCAATATACAGAACTTGAATACAACAATACATCAAAATTGTGTCCTTCATTAAGAACATGAAAACAACACGTGACAGACGAGTCAGAGACCACATGTGTCATGTGATCTGTTTTACTTGTAGAGTGAACATATGATGGGCGCACATGATGACTTGAGCTCCACACACAACCTCCTTCACTGCAGGACAAAAAGACAAACCAAGATGATTTCCAAACAGACAGACTCAGTCAGTTCCTATAAAGGCTGACAGCTGCTGTCAGGTGCTCTAATGCATGCTCTTTCAACACCCTGCCAGTGATAAAACATTGCCTCATATTGTGTACACTGATAAAAGTTCCCTCTGCACACCCTGTAGGAGCATGAGGATATCTTTGATGTTGAGACACAGTTGTGTTCTCAGGCTACTATGGGTGTCTGAGCAGGCGATGAGGGCTCTGCACTGGCCTGTTCTCTCCTTGAAGATTTGTAAATAAAATATCAAGGCATCAAGAATCCTGAAACAATCCCACTTCAACCACAGCAGCATCTCAGCACCGGGTGTGCGGTACGGCTCTGGAGAGCTCCACTGAACTCCAGAGGTGCCCAGCATAAGCGGTAATGAGATGAGAGTTGAGAGCGTGCTGCAGCCTTTAAAACACGGCCCAAACCGGAGTCTGTTCACAATAGCGGAAGGTACTCGGACTAATCTGTTCATTTTCTGCCTCTTTAACTGAAACCAATGTATTTAAACGGCTTCTCCTTTGACAGATGCTTGGATTAAATTATTCCTAACTGGAAATTTGCTGGAGCAAAATTAAATATCCTTCAGGCCAGGCTGCCTTAAGAGAACACTTGAGATCAAAAAGAGCGAACACTTCAAAACCTAAAACTAATGACCCCGGCCCACCTCAGGGGAGTGTGGATCCTGCCTCAGATCCTGGCCAGCTACCATTTCAGCGCTTTAAATGAAGTTTTTAACTCTTCCCTTGACTCTGCTCTTTACCACAGAAAACAGAGTAAAAAAACAACACCACACTTCACCGCCCGGGAACATCTTTTAATAACTGATTTTCCTCTTTTGTAGTCTCAACATTACCACCTCATGACGAGGACCCAGGTTTGCAGGGGCTGATGGACTGCGTGTTTTAAACCACACTAAACTTTCTACAACCTTCTAAAAATGAAGCTCCATCCCCACCATGAGGCCAGAGGAAGCAGGGCACAGAGGGAGAAGAGGAAGGAAGGGTTACCACAGCTGGCAACATTCATCTCAGCTCCCTGATCAGAGCCGACAGGAGTCATTAAGTCATAAAACCCACCGAAACTCCTTTTCTCCAGATGAGCAGAAGGAGAACAGCACAGCCACTCACTGACTCAGAGCAGAGACGGTCGTCCATGCTGGCCTCTGTCTTTCCTGTGAGAACACCGTGAGTCTCATACTGGAGCTTCAGCAGATTGAAGACGACGTATCTGAAGCGAATTCAAGCCATGAACATCAACCACCTGCCATTACCTCAGGATGGGCAGAACACTTTGTTTTTGGACAAAATTCCCAGCATTCTTACATAATTCAGGCAGAAGAGCAGCTATTTCTCAACTTTCTGTGGTAGTGAAATAAAACTGTGGAGGTGGAACATGTTAAATGATAAAAGGCTTGATTTACATCATTTGCAGTATATGAAAAACAGCCATTAATCACATCAGAAATTCAGAAAGGCTCCAAAATGCTTTTCACATTTTCTGACATAATAATCCATAAATAACACAAAATATGAATTCATGGAGCTCAGGCAAATGCTCCAGAACCTGCGATAAAGATTGACCTGTGTTTATTAGTGAAATGTTGAAATATTGAAAGAGAAGTGAACCGGCCGTGTGCCATACATTAAATGATGATCAACGAGGTGTTTCAGTCTCTTGTGAAAGGCAGTATTTTGTTTCTTAAAGCAGGAGAGTTAAACACAAAGCAAATGTTAAGCTCAGTTCCTCTGAAGTTGTGCCAGGCTTTGAAAACCAATACCTATCCTCTCTCGCCCAAACTAACTCACCATTTTACAAGTCAAATCAAATGCCTTTCAAATCAGAGCTCAGAATTCATGACACTGCTGACAGTTGTTTTTCATTCCTACTGCAGCTAAAGAAGACAAAACTGCTGATAGATCCCACACCTGCATCTTTTAAATAAATAGGCAGAAAAAAAACAGACAAATAAACCAGACTGAAGGTTTAAGGGCAAGGTTTTAAATGTTTGCCAAGCTGAGGGAGAAACTCCAGCAGTCTCCAGATCAGCCTCAATCCCACACGGTGACATTTCTGCATGTCTTCCACTCTTCACAGTGGCAGGCGATTCAAACACTGACTGTTTTATCAGGACACAAGCTAACGTGCTAACCAGCACTAAATATTAAACAAAATATTAAAAGATTCAAAAAGAAATAATTTCACTCTATATTATTTGTTAAGCTGTATTTTATTATTATATAATTGATATTTAGCAGTGTTAGATCAAATTACAATCAGCTCCACATGCCTGAAATGAATGTCTAACACAACTAACAGATGGAATATTTGTATTAATTTCTGCTTACATTCAGTTCCTATAAAGCTTTATGATTTATGCTATGATTTTGCTTTATGAGTCAAACCCTGCATCAGTCTCCACACTGCATAGCACTGCACCCTCTTCTGCAACTGCACAAACAACAGAAACTGTGGAGTTGTTAAACAGAAGCACTCTTGCTATGGCACTCGTCCAGCTGGACCTGGGACCAGAACTAACTGCTGTATAAACAATAATATACTATTGCATAACATTCAATAATGCATTTTATTTTTGCATGATTTTATTTTACGCTATTATGGCAAAGGACAAATTTCTAAGTGGCAAAATGGGCATTAAAAAGAACTGAAGTCACTCATCAAGTCACTCACAAGATTCGTCATTATAAATAATCATCCATGTTAATGTTAAATAGCAGGTTGTTTTTAACATGTCTAGAGAGGAAAGCAGGATGACCATATATGGAAGATTTTTTCCTCTGGTGGAATGCGGACAGAACAGCAGGAGAGTGAGGAGGATTCATGTAAACTTATGAGCGATGATCCGGAACAGTCTTTCCCTGCCCTGAGAGCACCAGCAGAAGAATAAGCTCCCAGTCCGGTTAGCCACTCGGCTGCATGGTTTTAATTTCCACCATCTGTTGACTTCATGCCTCCACGCTTTCCATTTCTGCCTCAGATTCTTCACTAATTCAGTAGCTTCCTTCGTCTACATTTGTAAATGTTGTTGAGTGTGGAAGGAGTCCATGTTTACTCAAAGTCTCAGGCACTCCTCTCTAATCGCCCACAGCTGCTCACTTCAGCTCGGCTTTGCTTGGCCCGACTCTTCAAACACACAGACTGTATTTTTAATGTACATTATAGATTTGTGACAGACTAAATACAAAGTCTGATTGTTATTGGAAGCAACATGTCTTACAGTAATAAACATATTTCACGTATTGGAACATTTTCTTCTCTGGCATTCATCCAAAACTGAAAGGCAGCTTGGCAGCAATGCATGACTCTAAACTCTGCCAACTGGGTGAGAAACATAGTCTGAGAAAAGCGCAACAATAAACACACATATGTGTGTATCTATAGGTGTCTCAATACAATCTCCTATGGTATACAGTGTATATACAGTGAGAGTAAAAAGTATTTGATCCCTTGCTGATTTTGTTGGTTTGCCCACTAATAAAGAGATGATCATTCTATACTTTTAATGGTAGATGTAT